>VDFB02000015.1:577549183-577570734 GCA_007258455.2 Sequoia sempervirens
GAGTCTTCCTTATAAAGGAATCTCTTAGACCTTAGTTTTTTTATTTATTGCTTCTTTTGCATAGAAAAATCTTGTCTTGTAATTCTTTTTTTTCAGAAAAATACATTGTAATAACAAAATATCCTTTCAAATTAATAAAATGGTATAAATGTTCCTTCTCCAGTTCTTTTGTCTCTCTTTGCAATGAATTATTTGATGTTTAAAATATGATTTCATGTGTGAATCCTCTTTTAAGTCTCATTTATGCAAATTTGGAGCAAGGGTTTCATGTTCAATATAGGTTATATGTTGTGTTGAATGATTTCAATAGGTTGTAGTTGTGAAAACCCCTATTTTTCCTTTAAGAAAAAGTTGAATCAAAAACTTCATATAAAGTACTTATGTGTTGCATGTACAAACTGAGTTATGAAATAAAAAATTCCTTTATTGATGTTGATTGTGAGTTATAGCAACAAGTAAACTTTCATTTATGGTGCATCACCTCCTTAGTTTTTGGATTTTCATTTCAAGCATCCTTTTGTGCCTTTTCCTTGATATTTTTAGTAGTTTTTGGTGATCCATTAGGGGAACCAACCCACTCTAGATATTCATGCTCACTATAAGCAACCCAAAAATTGAGGGCGATTCCATCCTTCATAGGATGGCTAAGTTTCATACTTAGGTAGGGTACAATCCTAAGTGACAAAAATTAGATGAGTGATATCAGGGGATGTAATAAGGGATTTGAGGATGAATGTGGGGAAAGAGGAGGGTTATGATACATGTATGATTGTGAGTTAGTATGGTAGAAGAAAATTTAGGATGATAATACTTATTGATTGAAATCATGTAACGAAATGTGTAATGGATGAGATGAAATAGATAGATATGAGATAGATTTATACAGATGGATATGAGATTGATAGATATTGTGCTTTTTGTTTTATTGATTTTTTTGTCATCATAGAGAATTTTATTGTGAAAATAAATATATGTACACCAAGGTATGACAAACCATGGTGATTGTGGTATTGTCTAAATGGACCTTGAATCTACAAACAAGGAGGATTATCCTCATTCACAAAACACATAATAGAACCTTGGTGGAATATGTGGGGGAAATTATCTTAAATCATGGTATTCCTAGTGCAAAAATGTATTAGAAAAGACCTTATATGCAAAGGAAGTCAATGCTATTATCCATTCCAACACATGCAAGAAACATATCTACCATGAAAATGTTACAAGAACATTCCATAAACAATACATATGAAAACAATGACTCCACCCCATTCTCAATCCTCTAATCATTTTAGGATATCCTTAAGTAGAATAGGAATGGGGAAGATAATAAATTAAGAAATAAAAGACTCATTGACCAAGCAAATCAACAACCATTGGATCTTCTTGCCAAAAGATATGTGTTAAAATTGGATGATTCCTATTGTAGGAAGCATGCATTTGGTATGGCATGATGGTTTGGATAAATGTGGCCAAAGTTGGTTAGGTAACTAATCTATAGGCAGTAGGATAGCTTAGTAGTAGTCTTTTGTTTGTGATTTTTATGAAAGCTTGATGTTTATAGGTAATGCATAGTTTTATCTTGCTTGAGTGTCATGTCTTAGGCAATGAAAAATTATAATGGATAGGGTTGATGGTGTTGTGTATATTTTCTAGTTTATTAATTGAAGATGATGATGACAATGATAATGGTAAAATTATTAAAGTGATTTTGATGATGACGAATGTTAAATGAATATGAATGTGTAGAAATATCAAAGACCTCTTGAGATATTGTTGCTAACCAAACTAAAATTGATTTATTTAATTGATTGATTGATGATAGTGCTAACATTTTTGATGATAAAAATAATGCAAGGATTGTGTTGGTGTAGGCTGGTATGGAGTGGAGTGGGAACGGGAAGAGGAGGGGAGGATTTGAAATTAGGGGTTGATGATGGTGAGGGAGGAGATGATTTTGATGAGGCAGATGGATTTCTGCTCCTGGATGGTTGCTGCTACCACCTTGCTAGGTTAAGAAGTTGTTGTCTCTAGCCTAGAGGGCTGCATTGTTGCAGGGTCACCTACTGTTGTCATCGTTCTAGGTAGTTGTGGTGTTCTTATTGCCTTTTGGCACTTGTTTCAAGCATGGTTGGTGGTAGTTTTTTGATTTTGTTGGATGTTTGGGAAGCTGTGATGGCTCCTTTTTCCTCATGGGTGTTGCTACTCTTTTATTGGGTCATCCTTTCCCATTGGATTCTCCCTGGTTTTTGTTCTTTGTGTTGTATCTTTTCCTTCTAGGGTTCAATTTTAGAGTTTTCGGTGGTTTGTTGCCTTCTTTTTCTGGTGCTAACCCCATGTAGCTCCCTTGGTCATTTGTGGTGGTCATGGGTTCTCTTAGTCTCAAGAGGGTTGGGCTTAATGATTTTTTCACTATTAAGATTGTGATGGAGTGGTGGCTTTCCCTCCATGTTGCTGTTGTGGGTGTTGTCCTGGTTGTGGAAGGTTTCCCCCCTTGCCTCTATTCTTTTGTTGTGATGGCATTGTTGTTTCTCTTGGTTGCTATTATGTTGGCATTATTGTTTGATAATTTTTTGTGTCTACTTCTAAGATGACACTGTTGTGTGGTCATGTTATCTTGTTTCCCCCTTGGTATGTGCTGTTTTTATTATTGTTGGGGGTGTTCTTTCTTGTGGAGGCTACTTTTCCTGGGTGGGTTTCTTAGTTTATTTTTTGGATGGGAACCCTATTGGGCCTTTGGCTATTAGTTTTTTTCATGGCTCCTCCATATCGGATGCTCCTTATGTGTTTCCTAATTTCCCATGTTCTTGTTTTTAGTGTGGTGACTGGGTTTATCCCTATGGTTCTCTTGTTGGCCCATTTTCTTAAGTTGTTGGTGGTTGTCATGGTTCTCCTTACTGCTAGTTGGTTGGATTTCTTCTCTTTTCTACATTCTATATATTATATTGAGGTGAAGATTACTCCTGTTGAGGTGTAGTCCTCTCTTTTAGAGGTAGAGTTGGGGTTTGTGGATTTGTGGAGGTGATTTCCTTGATACTAGTCCCTTTTTTATAGTACCTTTTGAGGTGGTGTGTCCTCCTATTGAGGTGGAGCTGTTATTTGTTATAGTTTGGTTGCAGTGGTGGTAAGGTTCTTCATGGAATCTACTCCTATAGAGGGTAGCCTACTCCTTTTGAGGTGGAGTCCGATTTGGCTCTTCATTTTTGGTGGTGTTGCAAGATGAATTCTTCTCCATATTGGTGTGGCTGGGGGGTCTCCTCCCCTGTTATGGTGGAATGGCGATTTCTGTTGAACAAGCCTTTTTGGTGTTCTTTCCTAGTGGATCTAGGTTGTGTTCATGTGAGCAGTGGGTTTAAGGTCCCTGTTAATTCCTAGTGTGTTGTGAGGGTTGTTGGTCACTGCAATCTAGTTATAAATGGGTTTCATGTTCCCTTCTAAACCTGGTTTTGGTTCAATTTCCCTTGTAAAACTTGGTTGTGTTGCGTTTAAGGTTCTTGTTAAAATCATTTTTGATTGGTGCGGATTTGGGTAGTCATGTTGTTCATTTAGTGATCTACTATTGGTTTGCTATTGGTTGTCTATGCTGTATTCGTTTGCAGCTTGTTCTTCTTTGAGTGGGTTTCGGGTTCCAGTCAAAATGTGTTTGTAAATGGTTTTGGGTCCATTCAAAACTTGTTGTAAATGGTTTTGGGTCCATTCAAAACCTATTTTTTCCATATAATCAAAACAATAAGAAAAAATGATGATTGGGACTTGGATACATGATGGTGATGATTGGTTAGATAAAATAAATCAATATTTTAGCAAGGCTAGGAACAAATATATTAGATGGTTTGATATTACGCTAGAGCATAGGTGAGATGAGATTTATGAGGGTTTTTTGGATTGTGTTGTGGGTAATGGAGGAGAGTTTGATGAATTTTTTATTAATGGAATGGTGAAAATTCTCAAAAGTTTCTTTGTTTTATTTTTTTAGGATATTTTATTTATTTTTGTATTTTTGGAATTGTGATCTTTTTAGATTTTTAGAAGGTGTCCAAATCACTAAGTGAGCTACAAGGCATATATCAATATGTATTCCAAAGTAGGATGTAATCACATGCCCCCATTGTCTAGCAATGTGTGGGACATTATGAGTGGATGAATGTACTAGTTTGATGGAAATGGATATGTGAAGGATGGGAGGATAGTAATTATGCAAATAGATCTAGGATAAGGGATTTTACTTCCAAGGACTATCTCGTAATAGGATAACATGTTTGACCCAAGATAAATTTCTAGATAATGCTATGTAGGTGATGAAATGACATGGGATAGTATATGGTCAAAGAAAATTACCATGTAAAGATTTTTCCAAAAGTATGTTTTGAAGTATATGCCCCTAGTCTTTGTCAAGATCAAGGTAGATAGGGAAGATGGATGAAAATGGAATGGATTGGATGGATAGTGGTGTTGGGATAAAATAACATGTTGTGTGAGATAAGATGTTCCCATATGGAATGGTACACATAGATGATCAATTTTACACATGATTCCCATGAATGGGTTTTCATCATGAAACTTGCCCTAAAGTGCCATAAGAATGGTTTTCACTAGAGGATGATTTTTTAATCTTTACCCTTTTCCTTTTTAATTTTATTTTTTTGAATGATCATCAAGTGTACAGGACCACTTGGTGGTGTTGATGTAAATATTGTTTTCATAATGTTCCAATAATTTCCTACCTTGAGGAGTTGATTTTCCAAGATATGAGCACTTGTATATAGCCCATGGATGTTATTATGATCCTTGTTGATACTAGTGTTGGATTTATCTAAATGCACACTTCATGATAGAGTGTCATTCGAGTCCTTATGATAAAATGTTGTTGTTAGGACACAGTGAATGTGATATTTGAGTTTATTGAGATTTAGGTGAGATGTTAGATTTTGATGGGGGATCTAAGATGTAGATGAATTATTTGGTAGTTTGGATGTCATATTTTTTATTTTCTAAACTTTGGATGGTGGGCGATGGAGTGTGGATGTGATATCTTGAGGATGTTTAGGACCAACAAATTTTATACACCTTGCATGTTGGTATTGGGGTCAGTGCAGGATCATGATGGGCCAAACAAGGTCTTTAACTGGAAATTAAAATATAAAAAAATAGACTTAAGCAACTTCACATAATAATTTGAATAGGCTATTAACATAATTTCAAAAATATGTAGGAATTAAACTCCAGAAAACTGAAACGTAGCCTTGTGTCACTGGAAAAATTCACCTTTGTTTTGTAACCTGGTAAAATTCCACGCAAAAATAATAAAATCCTTAAAAAAAAAAGGTGTTTTTCTAGCTACTGTAATGATGAGAAAAAATAAATTTTCTTTTTTGAATCTTTTAATATAAGTAGATGACACATGCCTGGAGTGACACATATATTTTTGTAATTTAATAATTAGTTATGAATTTTCTAGTAGGAATTTTTAAAAATATTAAAAATTATTTGTCCAATCACCCTAACTTGATAAATTTTTTATAAAATTCATTTTCTTAAACTATAGTTTGTGAAGCATAGTGTGTGACACATATTTCAAGTTCTAAAAATGTGTAATCGTTTAAAAGTTATAGAATTTTTTCAATTATCCTATTAATCACAACTTTACACAGTGCATGTAAAAAATCAGTAAAAAATATTTATTAAATTCAAAATAAAGCATATCTTACATTGGTAGAATGTTGACAATTTTCTAAATAAACCCTTTTCATTGCAAGAAGGATGAAGTTTAAAAATCCATTGCAACCCCTATAAACATGTTGGGGATGTTGAGTTTTTGGGTTGGACACCCCCAATACAAATCCCAAAGAAATAACAAGGAAAAACAAATATCCTTTATTAGTGGATATCTGATAGAAATAAATGTATGTTTTCTAAAGTTAAAAATGAATATTTGATTTTTAAAGAAATGAATATTTGTTTCTTAAATTTAAGAAGCAAATATCCATTTCTTGTAATTAAAAATATTAATATATATAAATATCACTATAGATTAAAATATAACATGTTATAATATTAATATTAATATATATTTAAAATATTAATATATATAATATAATATATGATAAATTAATATATATTAGGGAATATAATATTATATATTTAATAATATAATATATTATAAATTTTTTTGTGATGGATTATTGCAAGGGAGTTTTAAATATCATACTTATTATAATAAAACTACAAGGAGCTGAGAGAAAGATATGCATCTCTCTCTCTCCCCCTCTCTCTCACCTTCCCTCTGTACTTTTATCTATCTCCACTCATCCTCTCCCTCTCTACTTACATTTCTCTCAATCAATCTCATCCTACCTCTCCCTCCCTCTCACCTTCCCCCCTCTCTACCTCTCTCCTAGACCCTTTCCCTCTACTTCTCTCTATATCCCTCCCTAACTTCATCCCTCTCTACTTCTCTTTATATTCCATCTCCTCCATCCCTCCAACTGTAAGTCACTCTCTCCACTTATCATCACTCCCCTTTATCCCTCCCTCTCCCTCTCTACCCTCTCCTTGCCCCTCTATCTCTCTCTCTCCTCAATACCACACTATATATATTCCTCTCTTTTATACACCTCTCCTCCTTAATTCTTAATACCTCTCTATCTAGATTTACCTACCTTATCTCTACCTATCCCTCTCCTACCATATCTATCCCTCCCACCTCTCTCTTAATCCACCTCACCCTCTCCCTCTACCTACCTTCCCCTCACAAATTCATCCCATCTGACCTCTCTTTCTACCTACCTCCCTCCTGCACTAACTCTCCCCTCCCTCTACTCTCTCTCCCCTCTTCCCTCTCTACTCCCCATCCCTTCACTCTCCTATACCCCACTCTCCCTCGACTCCTTTCACCTACCTCTCTACCTACCTCTCCATGTCTCCCCAATTTCATCTCTCTCCCTTTATCCCTCACACGCTACCTCGCTAGACCTCTCCCTCCCTTTGTCCCTGTTTCCCGTCTCTTTCCACCTACCCCTCTCTTTATCACTCACTCCCTCCTTCCATCTCTATCTCCCTCCATCTATTCCTCCCACCTTTACATCTCCCTCACTCTACCTACCACTCTCTCTCTACCTCTCCCTCCCCTCCCCTCTCTCTCTCTCTCACATTAACCTCTCTCTTTTACTCCTCTCCCACCATACATAGATCCCTCTCTACCTAGTCTCTATTTCTTAACCTTTAATTCTCTATCTACCTCTCTCCCTTTTATCTCCTCCCTCCCCTTCTCCCTCTTTTCTTTTAACACAACCTTCTTTCCACTCCCACTCCCTCCCCCTCCCTCCCAACTCCCTCTCTCTCACTCCTCTATAACCCACCTCTCCCACCTTTTACTTCTCCCCTCTCTCTCTAATTCTCTCCCACTCCCCAGTTTCCCTCTCTCCACCTACCCCTTCCTGACACATCCCCTCCATCCCTCCTTTCCATCTCTCTCACTCCCTCTATATGTACCTCTCCCACCCTATCTCTATAATGCATCTATCCCTCCCACCTTACTCATTCCCTTTCTCCATCCTTTCCACATCTCTCTCCCTCAATAATATCACTAATCTCTCTCCACCCCACCCATCCCTCTCTCCCTTTCTAAACTTCTATACCTACTCCCCACCTACCCTTCCTCCTTATCTCCCTCCTTCCCTCTTTTCTCCCTCCTCTTTATCCCTCTCCTAATCTCTACCTCAATTCTATCTCCCCTCCTTCCCCCTCTTTCTATCCCTCCCTCTATCCCTCCCACCCTACCACTCCCTATCTCTCTCCTTCCCTCTCCCCCTCACACACAAACTCTCTCCACCTAGCCCCCCCTCTTTCCCTAGCTCTCTCTCTATACCTACTTCTCTGACGCTACCTCTCTCTAACTCCCTCTTTATCTCCCTCCATCTATCCCTCCAACCCTACCACTCCTTATCTCATTCCTTCCCTCTCCTTATCTCATTCCTTCCCTCTCTCTCCCTCCCTCTCTCCCTCACACACACACAACCTCTCTCCACCCACCCCTCCCTCCCTCCCTCCCTAACTCTTTATACCTACCTCTCTCTATCTCCATCCCTCTCTCTCTCTCTCTCACACAACCTCTCTCCACCTACCCTTGCCTCCCTCACTAACTGTCTCTATACCTATCCCTCCCACCCTACCACTCCCAATATCCATCCTTCCCTCTTTCTCTCCCTCCCTTTGTCCCTCCCACCTACCACTTCCTACCTCTCTCCTTCCCTCTCTCCCTCCTTCCCATATAACCTCTCTCCACATACCCCTCCCTCTCTCCCTAACTCTCTCTATACCTAACTCTCCTACCCTACCTCTCTCTACTTGCCTCTTTCTCTCTCTCTCTCTCTCCCTCTCTCCCTCCCACATTACCACTCCATATCTCCCTCCATCTATCCCTCCCACCTTACCGCTACCTATCTCCCTCCTTCCCCCCCTCTCTCCCTCTCTCACACACACAACCTCTCTCCACCTACCCTTCCCTCCCTCCCTAACACTATCTATACCTATCTCTCCTACCCTACCTCTCTCTATCTCCCTCCTCCCCTCTTTATCTACCTTCCTCTATCCCTCCCACCCTACCACTCCCTATTTACCTCCTTCCCTCTCTATCTCCCTTCCTCTATCCCTCCCACCATACCTCTTCCTATCTCCCTCTTTCCCTCTCTCTCTCTCCCTTACACACACAACCTCCTTCCCTCTCTCCCTAACTCTCTCTATACCTACATCTCCTACCGTACCTCCCCCTATCTCCCTCCTTCCCTCTTTATCTCTCTCCCTCTCTCCCTAACTCTCTATTTACCCACTTCTCTCTATCTCCTTTCTTCCCTATTTCTCTCCCTTCCTCTATCCCTCCCATCCTACCACTCCATATCTCCCTCCTTCCCTCTCTCTCTCTCTCTCTCTCTCTCCCCCTCCCTCTATCCCTATCACCTTACCACTCTCTATCTCTATCCTTCCCCCTCTTTCTCTCCCTCTCACACACATATAACCTCTCTCTGCCTACACCTCCATCCCTCCCTAACTCTCTCTCTATAACTACCTCTCCTACCCTACCTCTCTCTCTATCTCCCTCCTTCCCTCTTTCTCTCTCCCTCTCTCCCTAACTCTCTCTATACCTATCTCTCCTATCCTACCTCTCTCTATCTCCCTCCCACATTACCTCTCCCTCTCTATTTACCTCTCTCTCTCTCTCCCTATCTACATCTATATGTCTAGATTTTTTTTAATAATATGTAATATAATATATAATATATAATATATATTAGAACATATTAATATAAATATGTTTTTAGTTGGATATAATGAATATCTATTTTTTTCAATACGAGTACCCATTTTGTTTTTCAAAATGGATATATGTTTTGTAAAGTTTGTTTTCACTAACAAGTAAACAAGCTTCACAAAATAGATATCCATTTTTCTTTACAAAATGAATATCTGTTTTGTAAATATTTTTTTTGCATAAGAATACAAGCTTTGCAAAACAAATATTTGTTTGGTTAACAAAACAGATACCTATTTTACTTTACAAAATGGATATTCATTTTGTTTGATTGGTAAAAATGTCCAAAATTCCATTTTGGCTATTCCATTGGTCCCCACACGCTCTTTGATGTCAAGAATGTCATATTTCCCATGCATTACAGATTGGTTATAATGATAAAACTCATATAATTAAAATGTATTGATCATCACCATGTCTCATGTGTTTGGATTTTAGATGAAGTCCTAGCTTGTTGAATGAGATAATAAAATCAAGAGTTAATGATACTTTTTTTAGGTTAGGATTTGGATTTTAATTGTTTGAATGATTGGATTTGGATAATTTGGATGATTTAGGTTTTGGATGACCCTAGGATTAAGATTTATTTTGGAGGCTCAAGGATGGGATTTTGGAATGATGATGATTGAGGAAAATGATTGACCTTTGGATTAAGGTTGGATCGATTGAGCTTTGATGATTGGTCTTGTGTGATAGGAAAATTTGGGTCAAGGTAATATGATGGTGATTGGGATTGGAATGATAAGGATTTATTGAATTTAGATTTTTTATTATTTGTATTAAAAGGGATAATGAATCCCCAAGGGTGTTTATGAGGTGATTTCCTTAAGTTAATATTTGGGATGATGTTTTAGATTGATTAATATTTTGGAACCTATGAATGCTTGTAGAGTTCAAAGGATAGATTTGGGACCTAAGATGTTTGAGGATCCCAAGAATAGGATGCTAGTCCCTATGGATGATTAAGTTTACTAAATATAGATTAGATGATTTGATATAAGGGGTTCAAATTGGAATTTAAGATCCCAATGATTTTCCTTTGAATTTTAGAGTGTGATGATTCTTAATGGTATCAAAAAGTTGGAGTGGGGGTTTGTTTGATGTTAAGGGATGACCTAAGGATCTAAAGAATTGTATTTGATTTGATCTTTAAATCTTGTAGGATTAATTTGGATGGTGATTATGGAGTGAGACCCTAAATATTAGGATTGGATTTATGGACTAAGGTTTCAAAGGGGTTTATTGATGTGATGCTTAGGGAATGGAATAAATTTTGTATGGATTTAGGTTTAATTTGGAAGGGGGATAAGGATTAATTTGGATGGTTTAGGAATTTTTGAAGGTTTAGATTGATTTATTTTGGTGTATATGTGTATTATTTGTTGGAATATGGCTTCTAGTGTTGTCATTGATGGAAACTAAAGTCATTATTTTGGTTCACATATCATAATTTGGTCATACTGACAGATAAAGTAGATAACAAAGTGTTACAGACAAAAAGTAGGAAGAACAGGGTATCCAGGTAGTATGTCGATCCGTATGCTTCACCAGATCATCATTTTGAGTTGTGGATCCCCCTAGATAGTTTGTTAAGCATCTATATGTTATCTTATTTTTAAGTTTTGTGGTGTTGCATTAATCGATGTATGAGTTAGGAGATTCGACAAGATGTTTTTCTATTTATTTGCTCATTGGTGGCCAACTTAATGAAAGTAGCGTGTCACGGATGTATAAGGAGTAATTACTTTATTTTTTTTATGTTCAAGCATTTTGTTTTGGGTCCAAGCTATGTTGTGGCCGAATTGTATGGGTACACATATTTTTTTTTCATGATTTGAGCCAACACATGGAGAATATTTTGTTTGAAGCCGACTTGTAAAGATAATATCTTTTGTTGCGGATACATATAAGTGATCAGTTATATCATTTTGGTGTGTAAGAGGTGTGAGAAAGGTGTGTTGAAGGGTGTTGCGATCATAAAAAGAGCGATTAGGCGATTATGCACAGTTTTACTTGTGCATCAAAGATTTTGTGAAGCGAGCAGAGCATAGCAGAATTGCATAATCAGTCAAAAGGAAAAAATATCGCTACTGAGCTTAACCAGAACTAAAATCAAGCATTTGTAGATGTTATTCTCTCAGTTCATTTTCTTGGATCTAATCCAAATCATTGTAAAGAAGTGTGCCTCTATATTTTGAGCAGTGAGCTCTAGGTAGTGTAATGCAAGTGCATTCCCATTTTGTAATCTTTCTTTTGGGTATACTCAAATTATATTATGGATTGGCCATCCACTGTGATTTTTCCCCTAATAGGTTTTCCACATAAAAATCCTAGTGTTATGGTGTTGTTATTTTTTTCTTTCTATTCATGCATATTTCTTTTGTTGAATGCTTAAGTGAGTTAAAGATCAAAATAGTAAATTTAATTTTTGCACAACACTGATTCACCCCCCTCTCAGTGTTTTGCTTGTTTCCAACAATTGGTATCAGAGCTAGTTCCTTGAAAGAAGTCTAACAACTTGGGGAGATCTTGGAATGTGTTTTTCAATGGATGCAATCAGTCTTCAACAACAACTTATGGTGGCCCTGGATGATGTTGACCAGTCAAAGTTTGAGAATTGGGAATTGCAAGAAAATCTTGAGCGCGAAGAAATTCATTCAATCATTGAAAGACAAAATCAATGAATCAAGGGAGAAAAGAAATGAATTGTGTGATCAGCTTAAGTAGAAGAACAAAAGCATGGAAGATGAACAACTGTGTCATGCCTTAAAAGAGAAAAAAAAAGAATGTGAAATTTTTCCAGAGAAAATGCTGCCCTGAAGCATGAGATGGAATCCATCATGATGAAAATGACCAAGGAGATTGAAGATAGAAAGAAGAATGAAGAAAATCTTGCACAAGCCTTGAAAGAAAAATTTGAACAATGTAGCCGATTGGACAATGAACTGGAGCAATCTAAAAACAATGAAGAAGTGCTTGAAAAATATCTTGATGATCTCAAAAATGAACTTACTGCTACAAATGAGTACAAGCATAAATTCAAAGCAAGCTCAACCAAACTTGATGAATTGATTAAAGGACAAAGAACTGGTGGTGACAGGTGAGGTCTTGGATATGAAGAAGGAGAAAGTTTCAGATCTGGACAAAGGAAATCCAAACAAGGAAGATTCAGACAAGGAAATCAGATGAATGGAGCTAGAAGAAATCTGGTAAGACAACCAAATGATCAAAGATTTAATGGCTACTATTTTACTTACAACAAATTTGGTCATATGGCTTCTCAGTGTAGGCCCAGGATGAACACAAGTGGACCATCATTCTCAGGTCAGTGCTTTAATTGCTATAAGTATGGTCATAAATCAAGTGAATGTAGAGTTGTGATGAATAGCTTTCATAGAGATGTCTAATGCTATGCATGTAATAGATTTGGGCATATTGCTAACCAATGCAGATCAAGAAAAAATTAGTGGAACAATTGGTCTGGACAAAGAAGTGTTGTGTGCTACAACAACAACAAATTTGGCCACTACTAGATTTTGTTGGAATAGAAGAGGTCCAGTAAAACAAAACATGCAACAAGATGTTAAGGGAAAAGGTAAAGTTACTACTAATATGACCAGGAGGAAAATACAGAAGAAATGGGTAAAGAAGAATCCCTCTGTTGAAGGAAATAAGCCAACATCAGAAGAAACTTCTAGTAATTCCTCTGGGAATTAGTTTTAGGCCTTTGGCCTAGGGGGAGCTGTCAGGAAAATATTTTAACCCCCTACCAGTAATTGATACTAGAATGTGGAAAAGTCTAGTAGGTGCATCAATTCTTTTAACATGTTGTTCAATAAATTGGAGGCAGTATTGAAGAATTTTGGAGATCCGCAAAAGAATCATCTGTCTCTGTACATGAAAACCAGGAAACAAGATGAACTAGGGTAAAAGCATTTATTGCGACAAAAAAGGGTTAGATGTGTGGATGATAAAAAAACATTTCTATCCTTCATTTCTCACTTTTCATTTTGGAGAAAAGTAGTTTGGAGAGCCCTGGAGTGAACTTTGCTAATTTGTGGAGAGATTCAAGCGAGAAGAAGGATCTATGATCAAACTTCAATCCGACGGAAAGGTATTTATCGAAAAATCTGTGAATCTCTGAATTTTCAATCATTTCCACTCCTCTGGTAGTCAAAGTAAAAGGACAAACCACGTCCAAAATTCAAATGGAATCCTTATAAGTCTGTTGAGACTGAGCCCTTAGGCGTGTTCTCATATGTACTGTACAGAGTTTTGCATATTGAGGATATTAGGGCTTATATACATGAAAATATTAAAGAATTAGGAAGCTCTGAATTGATGAATATGTATTCCCATCATATAATTCAAGAGGATTTTACTGTAAAACCAGAGTTTAAAACCCTAGAAGAAAAGAAGTTCATGCAATTTACAAAATTTATAATATTTGAGGAAAGCGAATGGGTCCGATATGTTCTAAGCCATGTTCATGCCAAATTTATGTGGTTGAATGTGCCATTCAAAATCACAAAAGAAGCTATAAGTGCAGTCATGGGTCTAAATTCCACTGGTAGACTTCCAGTCTTGAAATCCGTGAAGAATGACAAGGTTACTGAGTCAACAACTGTTCAATGGGATAGAAGGAAATGACAATAGAAGACATTGCTGAAGTGGATGTGAAATTCGCATCATGGTCATTAGGTATAAGATCTATCATTCAAGCTGGGATAATTCAATATTTGGTATGACCATCTATGTAGCGTATGAGATGGTGAAACATAATGCAGATTATGATTTTTGTGAGTTGCTTAGAAGTCAGTTGATGGAGAATTTGGGAAAAATAAAGAAAGATAAGAAGAATACTTTCAAATATGGTAATCTGTTATTTTGTTTGTTCTTCTATTTCATGAATGAGGTTTCGAGAGTTGGAAAAGTACATTGGAAAAATGATGAGCCGATAGTTGTTAAGATAAGGAACATGTTGTTTGGAATTGGTGATCGCTAGATCAGGAATACTACCCTCTGGGGGTACTTTAAAATTTTCCAGAATATGATGCATGCTAGGGAAAGAATTCCCACTTCAATTGTGGAACAGTACAAAGATACTATCTGCTTCATGGTGGACATTGATCAATACCATATGGAAGTTGTTGATCTGAGAACAATCTGGATCATGCCTATGGGATATGAAGTAGATGAGATCATTTTGAAGATGTATGCAGAACACTTGTTGAGTTCACCTCTGGATCAAGGAGAAGAGAGGTTTGGAAATTATGTAGAGAAAAGTATGCAGGTTCATGTGGAACTAAAAAAATTAGTGATAGTTAGGAGAGTAAGGAAAGGGGTAGAAATTTTTGTAGAAAGTATGGGCATACCTGTTGAGAAATTGAAAGACGTGAGAAGGAAGAGAGATGAGGTTGAAGCAACAAAAGAGAAAGAGCAAGCTAGTCCAGGAACATCTTCTTCCCGCACTAGATCTACTAGGAGTTCCCCTACAACCAAGCCAACTCAAGACAAGGTGTTCGGAAAAAGGAAGAATAATAAAAGCACAAGAACATATTAAGTTGTTTCTGAAGATGAGAAGGAAACTAAATCAAAAGAATTTGTGAAATAAATGAAGGCTACTGGAACTCAAGCTATCAAGTTAAACAAGAGCAAATCTTCTAGTAAAGAAGAAGAAGCAAAGAAAAAGGAAAAAGTTGACAAATCTAGTATGTCAGTTGAGGAAGTTGAGAATGCAGTCGTCAAAGATGGAAATATTAAGCCCCTCTGTGAGTTGTATGCAAATTTTTATGAATCCGGTCAGAAAACTCTTGAAGAAGCCACAATAAAACATATGAACATTTTCATTAAAGTTCTTGTTGAAGTCATGTCTGGTTTACCTAAGAGTTTGTATGATGTTTTGGAGTCGAGAAGATTAAGTGCTAGAACAGAAGAAGAGAATCTAAGGAAGAGAATTCTTGTTGATTTATTTCCGAAAATGTCAATTGAGGAGATGAATTCACTCCTTGAAAAGGCCAAAAAGGAATTTAAGAGCAAGACCAGGGTGAATAAGCTCATGATTGGTGAAACTGATGTTGTTAGTGAAACCAATAAATTTTTGGAAGAGTTCCTATCAAAGAATAAGATAAATGTTGAAGAAGTAAATACTGAAAATGTTTCAAAAAATGAGGAAGTGAATGCAGATGCTAAGGATTTTCAGATTCCTCCTGATGTAGAAAATACAAAGACACCTATGGAAACTGAAGATCCTAAGGTGGTACTAGTTGAAGAGAAGGAGGTGCAAAATGAAGAGGTTAAAGTGACTGAGGGAAATCCAGAAATAGTCTCTAAAGAAACCAAGGTTGAAGAAGAAAAATCTCAAGTCAAGGAAATCAAAGTGGAGGTAGTGAAGAGATCCTGATGGAACAATAGGAAGAATTAGATCCTGAATTGGATGAAAGCTAAATCAATCTATCCACTTTGTGCCCAATTCAGATGATGAAGGCTGCTTCAATTGCTCAAGCCAAATCCAATGAGAAGATTTTGAAGTCCCACATAGAGGATAGTGAATTTCTAATCCTTGCATCTGGAGTTCTATATAAATTAATGCCTACTCATGTCATGGATCCATCTAGTTCCTCTTCCGGTGAGTTAAATAATCTCATAAGTTTTGTAAGTTCTCACTTTGAATCTTTTGAAAAATCAGCCTTGATTAAGGTGTAGAAGGAGTTTAAGGAAAAGAGATTTGGTAGTTTGAAAGAACTGATTGCAAAAGATAAAACTTTGCTAGCCACCTACATGAGAAATGTTCAAGATAATTTTTCTAAAGGAGGAAAAGTGTATAAGTCATGTTTAGTTTTATCTAAATTCACTAAAGCCAATGAGAAAAAGGTGAAGGATATTGAAAAGCAACTGGCTACTATCTCTGATGCTTTTGATCCATTCACTGGTAATGTTGGTGAGCAAGAAGGTTAGGTAATATCTTTGCTTGACAAGATAAGGAGTTTAAAGCATGAAAATGAAAGGATTGTTGGGAGAGTATGTGAACTTAGGGGACTAATCAGTTCGAAGATTGAAATAATGGCAAATGTATTAAAAGAGGCCAAAGATGCTATGGCAGCTTGTGACCCAGTAAATATTGAAGCTGCAGAAACTCTGTCTTATCTACTTTGTGGTCATATAACCATTCTGGAGAGTTTCAAAAGAGTTTGGGACACAAATCTAAGTGTGTTGAGGAATGATTTTTGTAGATGTCTTCAAACTTATGTAAGTCACAAGTTATGTTTGTATAGTTTTGAAATTTTGTCTTTTGAATTTCCCAAATTTTTTCATTGATGTCAAAGAGGGAGAGAGTGCAGTGAAAAATGACTTGACATTCTAAGGGGGAGTAGTGTTTTGAAAAGAAGTGTTTTGAAATTTTGAACTTTGGTAGCGTACTTACTGGTTTCGACACTTAGTCATTTTTCACTAAGTGTTTCCATCAATGTCAAAGGGGGAGATTGTTAGCATATGGCTTCTAGTGTTGTCATTGATGGCAACTGAAGTCATTATTTTGGTCCGTAGATCATAATTTGGTCATACCAGCAGATAAAATAGAGAACAAAGTGTTACTGGCAGAAAGCAGGAAGAATAGGGTATCCAGGTAGTATGTCGATCCATATGCTTCACTGAATCATCATTTTGAGTTGTGGATCCCCTGGATAGTTTGTTAAGAATCTATGTTATTTTATTGTTAAGTTTTGTGGTGTTGCATTAATCAGCGTACGAGTTAGGAGATCTGACAGGATGTTTTTCTATTTATTTGCTCATTGGTGACCGACTTAATGAAAGTAGCGTGCCACAGATGTATAAGGAGTAATTAATTAATTTTTTTTATGTTCAAGCATTTTTTTTTGGGTCCAAGCTATGTTGTGGCTGACTTGTATGGGTGCGCATAAAAAATTGTTCATGATTTGAGCCGCCACATGGAGAATATTTTGTTTGAAGCCGACTTGTAAAGATAAGATCTATTGTTGCAAATATATATAAGTGATCAGTTATATCATTTTGGTGTGTTAGAGGTGTGTGAAAGGTGTGTTGAAGGGTGTTTTGATCATCAGAAGAGTGATTAGGCGATTATGCATAGTTTCACTTGTGCATCAAATATTTTGTGAAGCGAGCAGAGCAGAGCAAAGAAAAATTGCAGAATCAGTCAAAAGGATAGAAGATCACTACTGAGCTTAACCAGAACTAAAATCAGGCATTTGTAGATGCTATTCTCTCAGTTCATTTTCTTGGATCTAATCCAAATCATTGTAAGGCAGTGTGCCTCTATATTTTGAGTAGTGAGCTCTAGGCAGTGTGCCTAAATGCAAGTGCATTCCCATTTTGTAATCTTTCTTTTGGGTGTACTTAGATTATATTGTGGATTGGCCATCCATCGTGGTTTTTCCCCTAATAGGGTTTTCACGTAAAAATCCTGGTGTTATGGTGTTGTGATTGTTTTCTTTTTGTTCATGCATATTTCTTTTGTTGAATGCTTAAGTGAGTTAAAGATCAAAACAGTAAATTTAATTTTTGCACAACACTGATTCACCCCCCTCTCAGTGTTGCTTGTTTCCAACATTATTGTACCAAATTTTCATTCCATGTCATTTTTTTTGATGCACTAATTTTAAAAGGAAAATTGAAATTGAAAGATCCATCATTGGTAAAGGGAAAATCTAACTTTATTGAAAGGATACAAACCAAATGAAACTATAGAGACTAAGGATGTTAACGAATCAAGGAATCAAAGGATAAAAGTTGTTGCAAATATAGAGACTAAGGATAAAGGGATCAAATTTGGTGAAGTTTCCCAAGGCAACCAAATTTAACAGTAGTATACATGTTTTGATTAAGGGAGGAAAATAGGTTTTGAAGGAACCTGAAACCCTTTACATCAAAATGTTGTTGAGACTAAAGCATAAAAAAATTGTCACGTCTCAGAATTTGATGCTACCTGAATTTACTTTATGTGGAACTAATTTATGGATAATTGTGTGTGGTTGAATAATATTATTTTATTTTGAAAGATGAAGTAAATGATTATTTTATTTTGGAAAATATGAAATGTAATGAATATTATTTTATTTCAAAGTGATGCAATATAGAAAATGTTATTTTGGATTGATAAATTATAGTGCTTTGATTTTTGGACACTAACCTATTAATGAGTATCTGAATTTTAATGAGTGGCAGGTTGATGAAGACAATGGTGTGGTTAAGGTAGAGGAGGTTAGCTACCTGGCAGGGTTAAGATGGAGTGGTCTCTCTTGCACACACAAACACTTAGAAAGCATATAGTTGCATTAGAATTGCATTAATTAATCGTATTATATTGCTTCTTATTTTATAGCTAGTTATTTAATTAATTGGTTGAAAAAAAATTAAGTGCTCATAAATTAGAAGAAATAGTTTTATTTGAAGAATAAAAATATTATTATTTAGTGTTTTATAGATAATTGTGATGCAAGCTAATAAATCATGTTTGCTATTAAATATTAGTTTTATTGGATAAAATCAAATAATTCATGGAAAAGAAAGAAATATTTTGAAAACAAAACAATGAAAAAGAAAACAATAGAAAATTAGAAAAATAGAAAAAAATAACTTAAATTTAGAAAATAAAACACAAAAAACAAAGCAAAATAAAAATGAAAAAAAAAGGAAGAAAATAACAAAAGAGAATAAACCCTCATTCTCACACACAAGAATTATTTTACACAATTTTAAATCCGAAAAATAAGAACAAAGAAGAGAAGATGGGGATTTAGCAAGGAAGCAAAAGAGGGAAAGGAGATCGAGGAAAAGATAAAGAGCCAAACCAGTTTCAAGAGTTGTGGAAGATGAAATCACCTGGTTCCATTTCTATTTAATCTGCTTTGATGTAGTTGGAGGATTGGGATATTCTATCTGCATGATATTTATTGTAAATTGATTTTCCATTATTTTACTTATGTTATACGGAGGAATTTAACGACATTATCTATATTTTTGTAAACTGGTTACTATTGTGTGTATTCAATATTATACTGTTGTTATTCTAAATAAGTATAAATTGTTTTTTCTTGTTAAAATTGTAATACTATATATATTCATCTTATATATATACAGAAACTGCATGTATATATATATATATTGATATTGAAAATTATACATATATATAAATTACCTGTTATACATATCACCTGGAATTCCATTCGCATGGAAGTTTCTAAACTCAGCCTTCAGCATACACGCCTATCTTATAATCATGGCATCCTGTGAGACCATTCTCCTTAAGGTATTTATCCAAGTGGCTCTCGTGCTTTTTCTTCTATCTTCTCTATTAAAATTATGAACAATAAGGTAGGGTAAGCATGTTATCTATCGAAATTCCCTGTATGCCTAGTGAATGTATGTTTTCATATTCCCAAGCTTTCATTTAGCACAAGCAGAGAGGATTGTTCTATGAGTCATGGGTTTAAACTTCCTACTCATGATTGCATGCAAGTTATTACAACTTTCAAATAAATATTCCTACATAACATGCTAAATATCATGAAAACATCTAATGTGCAGACTCTACCTATGAGTTATTTTTCTCTTGAGATTCTCCATTGCCTTCCGTCAAAATTGTTTTGCATGCCATCTGCCTGTTCATGTTTCTAATTTTTGTGTTTTTCAGCCTTTATAAGGCATTTCTTTTATCCATTTCTTTTTAGCGCCATGCCTTCTCCTTACCTTCAACTCTTTATGAACTACTCTTCTCATTAGCTACTGGGATAGGTTGTGCCTCAATGTAACACATGCAATATATCTATATTTTAGTTTTGGTTTGGGTAAAGATTTAAACTAGCCTACTATTAAAATTCATTGTTATTCAATGTGTACCTTTCAACACAGTCTTCATGTATTATATAATATATATATTTGATATATATATATATATATATCAATACTTCAGAATATTTGTTGTATATCAGACTTCCTTGGATAGCCACGATTATGTGTAAACTGTAATTGTTTAGATGAAATTTTCACTATAATTATGGAATAAAATATATAAATCTTCTTACTACTATAATTGCAATATCTGAGTTACTGTTATCAACATAAGATGATTCTTTGTATGATTGTAACACTATATAAGTTTCTGTTATATATATATATATATATTTTCAATTTTCACTTGGAATGTAACTATAGGATACACCAACACCTAAAATGAATAAACTAGGAATGTAAGTAATCTAAGTGATTAAGTAAACTATTGGTTGTTAGAATAAAATATTAACCACTGACTAGAAAGAATGATTTTCTTCTAACGAACTTTGGAGTAAAAATGTATTTCTAAAAGAACTTATTGATTAGTGAATGCTTGAAACTAAAACAACTTATGAGATGTTATATTTATTCTTTCTATGGTATTACTTCCAGGACAGGATACTGAATGTGGGCTCCCAAAGACGGTAATTTAATTTTTATAAATTACCACTTGTTTATTACTTGGCTGAGCTACTGTACCAATGAAATAGATGGTTTTTGAAAAGCCTAGATTTTATGTTATATATGTCTTTGCCACATCCTGAATGCAAGAATTATGTTATTCTGGTTTAGGAATGCATATAAGCATTAAACACACATTGAGAGATTCCCTCTTGCTTTTACCATTATAGGTTGCTAGGCTCCTCGTGTAGGGTCGATGCTTTCTTCGTGTTAGGAAGAAGCCTAGGGAAGCCCAGTACTTCATGGTTGGGTGGAAAAGCGCCTTAACCTCACTCTTGGACTTGGCTTTTAGAAGACCATTAGAGTCATGGCGATTGAGGATAGATATTCTTATGCTATATGATATACTTCATTGTAATATTCTTGTATGGCTTGCTTAGCCAATTTGTAAAACATATAATTATCTTCATGGATGTAATTATTGTATTGATGCAAAATCTCTTACTTGTAACATTGAAACAGATGTAATGTAGCACCCCTTTTGGTGTATGTAAATGAAATGTAACATTCTTTAGTGTATGAAATTTGTACTTCATTATTGGAAACTTGCTATTGTGCAATTAGAGATATTTAAATTAAACCTGTGGGTTGATAAATTGCTCTTGTGACCCTATCAAGTTGGTACATGTGTTTAGATTGGTCCTTGGGTATTTTATGGTAATTTCCTTAGTTTATCCTTTAGTTGTCAATCTGAGAACGTAAGCTTGTGAAATGTGTTGCGGTAATCTACCTAAGGGCTGAAACTAATGAGCTA
>VDFB02000015.1:577570834-577691386 GCA_007258455.2 Sequoia sempervirens
GCTCGAGCATATGGGCAGGTTGATGATCCGAGTGGGACAGGTTTCCAGGGACCTGAGGATTGGCCGATCGCCTCTAGTGGGCCAGGAGGTTCACCGCATCCGAGGATTTGTGCAGATGGGGTGTGAGGCTGAGTTCACATGGATATTTGGCGAGGGGTGGCCAGCAGGAGAGACTCCTGCTATGATGAGAGCCTGGCGGGGTCGACCACCGAGGCTAGTAGGGCGGGATGCAGGCGTTCTGGAGAGTTTATACTACATAGAGCTTGCATTCCGAGATGTCTTTATTTTGATGAAGCGCCAAATATTTTCCACCGAGGTAGCAGTATCACGGCGAGTGGACGCCTATAGACTCCTGCAGAGGGTCAAGGATGAGTCAGCTGCGACCATCAAGAGCATTCAGACTGACTTAGCTGAACAATCTCGGCTTGCCAGTGAGAGGGGAGCCCAATTGGACATCTTGGAGCCTCGGGTGGCAGCCTTGGAGGAGGAGGCACAGCAGAAAGAGGCAGCATGGCAGCAGCGAATGAAAGCGTTGGAGGATCAGTTGGCTGCAAAAGAGGTAGAATTGGTGGCCAAGAATGCAGAAGCAGAGCAGGCAAAGAGTCAACTGATGGAGGCAGCCCGGATGGTAAAGGCGGCGAGGGAGAGGGAAATCCTGGCAGATCGGCAGCTTCGCACACGTACGGAGGAGCTAAGGCACCTGAGAGCAGAGCATTCTTCCACCACTCCGACGTCATCCGTGCATCCAGGGACGCACTCCCTTCCCCCTACTTCTCAGTAATCTTATCTTGCTATATGTATGTCGTCTGGAAGACGACTTCTTTTTTGGGGGGGATGATGTTAGTCGGATATTTTACTTTGTTGTCGGCCGTAGTCAGTCTTGGCCGTAGTCGGCCAATTGTCAATAAAACAATAGTTAGTAAAGAATAATAATGTCATGTACTTTCGGGAAAACATGTTCAGATTAATGTTAATGTAATGTTGTTATGAAACGTCGCGTCGGTTGGTTGTCTAACCACCGCCGAGCGTTATATGTAGTCGAGTGGAGATAGTCGGGAGATTATGATGATGATTATGATTATGATGATTCTGAAGGAGTTATGTTGTAAGCATTGTGATACTCTCTTGTACATGATATTTCCTGAGAATGAATAAAGTTTATGGCATTTTACTCTGATATCCTTCCATTTACTGTTTTATCCTATGTTCTGCATATTAAAAGTTTGCCAGTAGTACGTCAGATTAGAATCCCATTCCGTAGGCAAACAGTGGCATTTCACGAGTCTATTTAAGGAATACAAACAGAGATTCTCATGCATGTCAGTATGCAGATTCTCCTGCATGTTAGTTACACCTTGCATGTAGAATAAGACAATTTATGAGGTCAGCCAGCTGACACAACAATTTATTTAAGGAAGATTCTTCTGACACAAGAAGATACCTCCTGCAGCTACCAAAACATTAACACAAATCACATGGACAAACAGCAGAAGAGAACACATTGAAGTTGAAAGTGCATAATTATGTGCTTATGAATAACGTTCTATACAAGCGAGGGCTTAATGGAACATTTTTGTTGTGTATCAACAAGGACCAACAACGGTGTTTGTTGGAAGCATTTCATAGTGAAGCATGTGGTGGCCACATTTCATCAAGGGTTACAGCATTTAAAATCCTGCGAGCACAATTTTTCTGGCCGACTATGTTTTGTGACGCATATGATTGGGTGCACAGATGTCAAATGTGCCAACATATTGTTGGCAAACTTAAATTGGCAGACATTCCACTTAGGCCGATTATCATTGATGCTCCATTTCAGCAATAGGTTTAGATTTTGTAGGTCCTATCAACCCACGTTCCAGTAAGGGGAATGTTTATGTCCTTACAACCATAGATTATTTCACAAAATGGGTTGAGGCTATTCTTACCAAGCAGGCTACCTCGGAAGTCGTGTGCGACTTTTCAAGGAGAATATCATTTTGCGCTTTGGGGTACCCCACAAAATTGTGACGGGCAATGCAACAAGTTTCTCACCTGAGGAGCTACTGGAATTTTGTTTTGATCACGACATCACTTTGTCACATCCATCAAATTATTACCCACAAGGTAATGGACAAGCCGAGTCATCAAACAAAAATATTGTCACAATCATACGCAAGCTAGTTGATTCCAATCAACGAGCTTGGCACAAGAAACTTTATGATGCTCTTTGGGGCGACAGAATTACTCCCAAGAGAACCATCCGTACTTCACCCTTTATCATCATGTATGGTACGGAGGCTATGCTACCCATTACACTGGAGTTGTCCGCTTTCTAGGTGGCATCCGCAGTGGAAGACGGTGAATTCAAAGATCCAATTGAGAAGTGCATCCTATACCTGATGAAGCTAGAGGAAGAAAGGGTGGAAGTTGTTGATAGAATTACTCAGCATCAAGAGTGAGTAAAGAGAATTTTTGATAAGAAGCCTCGTCAGCGAGACTTCGAGATCGGAGATGAAGTCCTCTTATGGGACAAGAGACATGAGCCCAAGGTAATGCATAGCAAATTTGATTTCTTATGGTTGGGGCCGTTCAAGATCCACGTGTTCACAAGGGAGAATTCATACATTCTCTCACACTTGGATGGAAGGCTCTTCTCGCTGTCGTACAACGGACAATATCTAAAGCACTTCATTCCTTCGGGTATGGAGTGATTTTCCTTTCTTTTTTTTGTAATGTGTTTCCGCTTTTCGTAATGTGTTTCCCCTTTTCGTAATGTGAATGATCCCGACTTTGATGCCCAGCTGATGAGACACTAATCTACACTTGAATATCCAGAGATTCTTGGTTCTCCTATGCCGTAAGTATCTGACATGGTCCCCAGGTAGAGCCAAATATTGTACCCAAAATTAAAATTTTTGCTTCATTAAGGCATTTCGGTAAAATGGTCAAAATCTTGTAAAATTTTCCGTCAAAAGTCAAAAAGGGTCGAAATTTCTAAAAATAGCAATTTTCTATCTTTAGAAATTTCTCAAAAATAAACGGACCATAGGGTTTTTTTTGGTTTCTTATCAAATGGATGCTGGTAAAAATTTTCTAAAAATAGAAATTTGCATATCAAACCCTAAATTTTAGGAATTCATGCATGTTGGTGAAAAACTCAGATTATTCAAAATCTGACAATTTGGGTCTGTTCAGAATAAGATTATCTACAAAACCTAGACTTCAATTTTTCTACCCTATTTTTTAGTAAAATGGCTAAAAATAGAATATTTGCATAAATGGCTCAAATTGATTTTGATTGGTTGATTTCACGACAAGATCACGCTGGTCAAGTCAAAATTGTCAAAAGTCATTTTTTCTCTAGTGGGTCTATTTCACTTTTTCAGAAGATAGATCAAGATCGCTAGGGTCATCAATGGAGGATGGTTAGCTGCCAAGTGTCAAAATCTAAGACTCAAATACTGCACAGATCGATCAACGACGAAAGATTCTCAAAAAATGGTGAATGGAGGGGAATCTAAAAATAGCCAAATTTGTAAAATTATTCTAACACAGGAGACTTTGGGTGCCCCTGGCCAAGGAAGGCGTCTAGGCTTCAATGCCTTGGAATATTTTCAACTTTCATTTATCTTACACACGAAACAATCAAGATGCTCAACATAGTCAACGAGGTGGTGAACACGAAGCATGAGAAGGTTGAAAATCATCGGAAAAAGGTTGAGTCTGGAGCAGAAAAGCGCCCCTGGCCAAGATTTGAAGGGGTCAGAAATAGTTGTTAGGGTTTGCAGTTTTGGGGGTTCTCTTCAGAATTCTTCAAGCTTTGCAACGAGTCCAACATCCAGTTCACAGGATTTACCAAATGGTCAGAATCTCACATCAAACGGAAAACGAAGTCAAAGGAAAAATCAAGAAACTCAAAATTTGACAAAGTCTGGTGAGGAAAAGCGCCCTTATTGTCCAAGGGCGCCCAGAATTTTGAGCCATCAAATGCAATTTTTAGGGTTCACGACCTCCAGGAGATTCTTTTCAAATTTGATTAGGCTCTCCAACGAATCCACCAGCAAGTTCTCAGGATCAATCGAATGACCAAAATTGCAAATCAAACTGAGGTGTTTCGTCAAAGGGAGAAATTGAAAATGATAAAAAAACATCAAAATTTTCTATCTCGAGCACACATGGGCACCCCAGTCAACCAGGGGCACCTAGGGTTTTAAGCCCTCAAAAGCAACTTTTAGGGTTTGCAAAAATTGGTCAATCTTTTTAGATTTCTTCATGCTTTCCAATGAATATCTCATCCTGACCAAAAGATTCATCAATCACCGGAAATTGCAGATCGAACAAAGAACAAAGCATGTGAGACAAATTTGAAAAATTGAAAAAACATTAAAGTCTGGCAAACAAAAGCGCCCCTGTTAGCCAAGGGCACCCAAGATTTCAAGCCCTCAAAACCACTTTTTAGGGTTTGCAACCTCCAAGAGATCCTTCTCAGATTTGATCACGCTCTTCAACGAGTCTATCAGCCAGTTCATAGGATCTATCAAACACCCGGAATCAAAGATCAAATGGAGGCATTTCATCAAGCAAAATTTCAAAATTTCAAAAAAATATTCTAACACTGCTAAAGTTGGGTGCCTTATTTCAAGGAAGGCACCCAAGTCAACTTAAGTTGGAAAACTTTTTGGAAGCGTTTTTATAAATGCGTGCTTTGGCTGCCCTATTTTTTAGGGATTCTCTGTGTTGATGCAAACAAAGACAGATTTTTTGGAAACGTTTTTATAAATGCATGATTTGGTTGCCCTATTTTTTAGGGATTCTCCGTGTTGATGCAAACAAAACCCATATCTCAGATTTTTTTCAAAAAATCTGCCTTTTTCTGAAAAAAAATCAGCAAAGCTACTTTTAGCTTTGGTGCAAAACTTGTTTAAACATAGTCATGTTCACAGTAAATCTTCAAGTTTTCACACATGCAGTTCTCTCCAATAGAAATCAAGACCAAATCAGTCTTGCTTCACGATTTCTTGAAGACATTTGACATCGACTTGCATCAAGTACATCCAGTGACTAATCTAAACACTTTGAAAGGTGTAGACAGCATTACAATCAAGAATCTTGATGATTCTGGGCTGCTTGCAGCAGCTTCTTTTCCCATCTCAGCGCAGAACATTGAGTTTGTGATTGCTTGTGTCAAGCATTACAATCCCACTTCACGAGAAATCCAATCAGCGGATGGGCATATTGTTTGCAGCCTCAAGCCAGGAGACATTGGGAGATGTTTTGCCATTCGACCATGTGCAGATAACTTTATTGTATCAACTAAAGAATGCGAAAAGGTATGGAATGCGCAAAAGGATCAGTGACAGAAAAGGATTGCACAAAGGTGGTTGAAAGAGAGCAAAACACTTTGCCAAAGAACATTGGACATGGTGAGTTCAAGGATGAATTTGCAATCACGATTACTTTGCTTAACCAAGTCATAGGTCAACCAGAAGCACATAAGTTTTAGCCTTGGATGTTCAACATCATGTCTCAGATTGTCAACAAAAGAGAACACTACGACTGGCCAACATTGATCAGTGATACTCTTCACCACCAAATGATAGGGTTGTTCAAGGCCCATGAATTGCACATGATTTCATACCTCGTATATCTAATGGCCTTTCAAAGCAAGTTTAGAGGTTTGAATTTCGTTGTAACTTTGGGCGTTCAGCATGTGTATGAGCATTACTTGCAATTAGAGTTTTCACAGTCAGAGTAGCATTTCAAGTGGGTGAATGATCTTTTCCTAATGCATGTGGTGAGAGATCTTGACAATGACTTGCATATACGGTTTTCAACAAATGTCAGATTGGCAATGGCGGATTGGACTGATTGGTTTATCCAATTTCCCACTTTCTCCTACATACAAGTATATGGTTTCTCGAGTTATCCAGTCATGCTACCTAGATATCCAACGAATAAGGTAATGTTCATGGAGTTCCTAAGGCAAGTACACGAAGTGCACACTTTTTTGCATAACAAACGCAAGTCTGCCATCAATTTCCCATGTGAAATGAGCATATATAGATGTAAATCAACAGCTGATGCTAAGTTGATGAGCAATGAATTGTCAAAGCTTAATCTCAAGTTTCTCAAAGAGAGGCGTTCATATGACCCTTGAGGTCTCTTGGCAGCTCGTCTTGGTTAGAATCATTCACATAAACCTACAATTGAAGATTTTTGGGTTAATTTGAAGTTGAGTTTGAAGTGTGCAAGCGCGATTACAGTAGACTTACTCTTCATCAGATTGTTGATTCCTTATCAGAAGATGTGGAGGGTTTGTCAGATGATGATGGAGAAGTCCTACTTCCCACATATGCCAGAGATCAGGTTGATTAGCAGCCACTTCAACCAATTGATTGGTACGCCAAAGAGAGCACCTTGATCGAGGAAAGAAGTAGCCAGGTTGTCAAGAACAGCAGACTATTCTTGAGTAGCAAGAGGACACGGAAGGTAGTCATTCCAATTATTGAGCCACCAGTGGTTCATTCATCACAACATACCTCTTCTAGATTGAAACCCACAGTTAAAGCAATGAGCAATCCTCCTAAAGGTGTCAAGGTTAGTAGAATGACAAAGAGCTTGAAGAAAAATGAGAATCAACAGGAACAATCAGCAAATGCACCAGAAGTTTCAGTTGAATCAGCACCACGAGTTGAAGTAGAGCCTTCATTTCCTATTCTTCTATCATCACCACAGCCTTCTCCTATTCACATAGACTTAGATGTGGATTCACCAGTTCGCAACATCTCAACGCCAATTGATTCATCAAGAGTGGCTAGAGCTTGAACCAATTCTCCCAGAGAAGTTAGTAGAGACCATTCGTCTTGGCTTGAGAACCTCCTGGGCAGGAAGATGAGAAGGCCTTCTTATCAGTTGGACTTTGCAAAGTTTGATAATGTCTACCAAGACACATCAGAGAAGAAACTCAAGAAGTAGGTTCACATAGAGAAGAATGTTGATAATGAGGCTGTCATTGAGATTGCTACACCACCAAAAGACAAGAATGTTGATGAGGTTGAGGTTGAGGTTGATGACTTCACATTGGTCAAAGCCAATCTTGGTAGAAGCACCCAGCATGCTGATCTGAATCTCTTTGAGGTTGCAGTGATTAACTTGAAGCCGAGAGTGCTCAAGGATGGAGAAGACAAGGCAGCCCTCATGGCTGAAAATCGACAGCTACAACAGTACATTTCCAATCTACTTCATTGTACTTCACACATCACTGCTTTGCTTCCATGGATTTTGGAATCACCTATAGATCAAAATTAGTTAAATCAGTTGGTTATATATGGGAAACATCTAAGAGATTGGGTAGAAGAATTCATCACCAAGAGCAGATTTGTACTTGCAAAGATGTACCAATTAAGGTACAATGCCCATGATCTTTGCTCAAGAATTCAGAATTCAAAACAGAACATAGTGGAAAGGAAGCCAAGAGACAAGATCGTCATTTCCGACTTGAGAACAGCTTATGATTCAGTTATTATAGAAGAACACAAGAAGAAGTTTTTTGCTTGGAGAGAACACTTCTTTAAAGTAAAAAACTATGAAAGAATATATGCAAAATTGACTAAATATAGACAGAAGGTTGCTAGTGCTCTCAAGTTCGTAAGTACGTTTTTGTCACAAATTCCTTGTCAATATCGACATGAAGATGGCACTTACTTTGATCTCAATGAAGTACAGACAAAGTTTCAAAACCTTGTCTGTGACACTTTCAATGGTGATCCTGTTGCCTTGAAGATAAATCATGTGGTTTCCATGTCAACAAAATTTGATGAAGCAGCTAAAAAGATCAAAGAATTTCTAAATCTAATCGTAGATGGTGAAGAAATGTTGTAGAGACAATACATTGTTCTGAAGATTATCAGTGTTCTTGATGAAGAAGCAGTTAACGGTTTCCTGGAGGAGATGAGATCCCAAGATGTCAATGAGTGAACTGCCATTTGATGACATGCAACTTTTTCCAAGGATAGAATTGAAAACAGCAGTTAACTCGATGTCTTTTTCGAGTTTAACTTGTTATCTTTTCATTCATATCTATTCTTTGGAAATATCTATTGTATAGTTGAAGCTTTCCTTAGTGGTAGGTCAATTAATTGATGTTAGCATTCCAATTAACTGTTAAGTTATCTTTTGTTTAGACTTAGAAATAAAGCTTGCATGTTGGCAAGACTAATTATTAAAAACAACGAGATTTTAGGGTTCCCTACTCCTTTGTTTGTGTATAAATAAGGGTAGCCTTGCCCATTTATTTTTAACTGTGCTTGTGATAACAAAATTGTTGAGCCTACTTTTTCCTGCAAGTTTTCTATTCAGTGTATGTTCAATTGTGTCAATTGTGATTTGGTTTGATCGTATATTGTATGCTTACTTTTGCTACAATCTATTGTCCCATATGTGTTATTACTGTTGGAATTTGAGGAATAAATCTTATGCCTACCTTGCTTTGATCCATATTGTCTTATATGTTTAAACTTGCATAATCTTTATTTTAGCATACATCTCAAAAGTACAATGAGTCTTCGAGGGTATATTGAAAGCAAGATTATTTAAGTTTATTTGTTTATCAATCATTCCATGTTTACTTCTAACTCTCTTGCTCTGAATTTACTTGAGAAGTTAGAAGCATCTTTAGTGTATGATTAGTTGTAGTTGAAGTTACGAAACTAGAGAAAACCTCAGCTACGACACAAAGAGTTTTATAACCTTGTGCTCTCAAGCTGAGAATAAAAAGATTGGCAAGTAGTTTAGTATTTCTTTGTACGCATAATCAGCAATGAGGGAGCTTCCCCTCCTAATTTGAAGAGCAGTCTAACTATGCATAGCTGTCTATTTCCAATACGCACGCCAGAGGTGCGAATTCAAACACCAACATGTTATTCGATCAAATCTTTATTTACAGCCAAATATTGGTCTATATTTTAGCCAACACGAAATTATGTCCATTTATGCTTGAATTAGTTTACCCTCCTTTAAATCTTAAAATCTCACTATATGTCTTAACTATTAACAATACAAGGCTTGCATCTAGGGCAAAAACATAATCAATTAGATATTTACAGTTAATGCAAAACTTCATTCAAAAATCTTGTATAGTGTGGATACTTGTAAATTCTATTTATTGTTTTAAGGTTTAAATTTAGTTAAGTCTCAAAAAGCTTCCCCTTGTAATTTGAAGAGCAGTTCAGCCATATGTGGTGTTCTATTTTGTGTTGTCTAGTAATAGACAAATTAAATTGCTAACAATGTACAAAGCTACAAAATCAATTTGGTGGAGTTTGTAGTATAAAAACAAGCCATTTGCATTGATTCAAGGGGTGTTCTTCTAGAATGGTTTTCCAAAGATTTTCAAAAATGTAGAGGATTTATGCAAGAATAGGCAATTGATATCATAGTTCCACGGAGTTTCAAGGACGGTGACAGGGGGATGGCAGGGAACGGGTTTCGGGGGAGCGGGGGCAAGGGGCCTAAGTTTGGGGGCGGTGAGGGGACGGCGGCAGGGGGTTGGTGGGGGAGCGGTGCGCTGAAATACATATAGTACTTGAAAAATTAGTTATAAAAGGATGTATAACTGTAAAAGCCTAAGGAATAAGTAAATTTTAGAGTTTAAACACATTGCAATGATTTCATTGAACTAGTGAACATTGAAACAATGAAAATCAAAATGAAAATATACTTGTAACTTAATAGACATTGTGATTGGAACAAGAACTAGCTGTTTCATAATTTGAATTTCAAAATTTCATAGTCATGATTCATAATTACAATCAAGTATCAAGTTATCAACACAACAGTGTTCAAACTTCAAACTTCAAAAACAAAATACTAAATAGCTAATGGCCTGATGCCTCTAATGATCTAATCATCTCCAACTCCAAGCTCCATGCCAATCTCCTCATCACTAGAACTGTCGGACGGGGACCCCAAATGCTCAAGCTCATCTAAACCAATACCAACCAACCTTGTTTGTGTAGCATCCTCATCTACCTATGTTAGCTCTTCTGGCTCTACATCCCATCTGGTTGTTGGACTCTCCTTGTATGTAGTTGTGCTACGATCAATGAGACGTAAGGCACTGTATACAACCACAAGCTTCTCTGCCCTCCTAGAAGTGAGCATGTTCCTCTTAATGGAATGGATGAAGTTATAAGTGGACCAATTCCTCTCAGAAGCAGAACTAAAAATCTAGGACAATAAATGAATGGCTAGAGTAGTAATCAAAGATCTAGGCCCATGCATAGTCCACCACATGTAATGTCCCCAATTTAGCCCTACACTCTTCATTTGGTTTTAGCCTATTTCTGGGAACTCGTAGGCTAAGCAGAGGCTTGAATCAGGGTTTCCAAACTTCTTGGAGGACGTTTTCGTCCTTTTGCGGAGCTTGCACTTGGAAATGTTGAACTTGGATTGCGGATTCCTTCTGGGTTTTTTTTGAGCTTCGCGTTGGTGGTTTCGGTTTGGCATTCTGAGCACTTTCGAGAATTTACTATTTTTAGTAAATTCTATTTCTGGCAGTGGTCCTGTTGGCTTCGGTTCGGTTGGCTCTCATCTTCAGTATGTTCATTTGGTTCGATCAATCTTGACCTTGGGAAGCATTTTTGGTGAGATATCCAGTTGATTTTAAAATATTATACTTTAATGTTATATTTTATTATTGTGACCCCTTGGTCTAGTGAAACAACTTTAAGTTGTTCTTAAAAAGGGGACTTGGAAGGGTGGCGCCTCATGCTGATGATTTAATATTTTTCTTAAGGCCAAAAACAATGCTTTAAAAGAGGACACCTTTTTATGAAGTGAAGATTTTAAAATAAATTAAAAAGTTAAATTGCCTTGAGAAAAGGGACGCCATCTTTGGAGGGAAAAGGAGTTACTTCAAATTTGAAAATTAGGGTTTCTAGAAGCTTCTGGAAAGTCATCACAAGTTTATAAAAGGAGGTCTTGGTCTTCATTTTCAACATCTGATATCTTGAGTATTGTTATGCTGCCGAAATGGTTGCTGGATTGCTTCGAGGAATGAATGCCTCCTAGCTTGGGCTCGACTTCGTGCTTGAGAGATAGCACCTAGTAGAGAGGTTTGCTTGTTTTGAGTGAATTTGTAGTGAGGTTTTGCATTGTTTTGATGATCTTGCATTTTGTAGCTGAGTACTTGCATTTCTGTCACATTTTGGATGTTGCTGAATATCATAGCTGATTCGAAGTTTCATTCATATATCAAAAATAAAAAAAGATATTGTTCTGGGTGTTGGTCATATCATCTTCTCTACTTGGGGCGACCCTTCTTGCAAATTTGTGGGATTTTTAATGAAGTTTCTGATTTTATAAAGCAAATTCGTCATTTCTTGAAAGCCCTACTTTCTGGAGTGCTTTGGGATCCGTGCCATTAATTAATAGCCACTTTTAGCTGCCCTTTTTCATTACTAAACTAGGCGCCATCATTTTAAGAGTATTTTGCATCAGTTTTCATGTAATTTGAGTGAGAAATGAGTGAGTTGTGAGCTTTTCATTGAGTTTATGCATTGCTGGTTCTGTAATTCATGTTGCTGGTCTGTCAGATCAGACTTGAGAAAATTGCATATTAGCGAAGGATGGGTGTTAGGAATTCATTATTGACCTAGTGGATGACATCTTTACTATTGCAGCAACTTGTAGAGCTTAAATCCTTGATCTTGCAGGCATTCTACTTCTCATTGTAAGCTGAACAGTAGTACTGTCAGCATTTCTCTCAGTTTTGCTTATCATGTTTGTAATTGCCCACTGAATAAGTGGAAGAGGCTGGCTTGCCGCCTATTTACTTTGATTTGCATTGTAATATTGTACATCTCCGCCCTATGGTAGCTCCATTCCCACTCCGGGTTTGAAAGCACATTCTGGGTGTTGAGTTTATTTGAAGTTGCATTTGTATTTCTTTCAATCTCCACCATATGGTCGCCTCATTCCATTCTGGTTTGGGTAGCACATACTTGGTGTTGAGTTACTTTCAGTTGCAGTTCTGATTTTTTGTACTGACGATCCTCTTGCCATATGACAGCCTCTCTCTTGTTGAGATTGAGTGCGCATTCTTGGCAAAGAGTTATATTGTAACTGCTGGTTTGATTTATCTAACCCTAACGGGTGTGTTGCATTGCTGATTGTAATTCAAAAATCGAAAAAATTTGGTCCGGTTCATTACAGTGGTATCAGAGCCAAGATCCTGCCATCCTGTGCCCATCAAGGTTCAATTGACAGTTGAGTGACAGAGATACCAGACACTACGAACAGAGAAAGATGACTACAGAGAAGTCTCTACCTGAGTTAATGCATGATCTGTGTACGCTATTGAAGGATCCTGAGTTAAGGTGTGGAATCAGAAAGATTTATGCTAAGTCTGAGAAGTCGGATTTGATTGGGGTTTCTAAAGAATGCCAGTTCAAGAAGAAATGTGAACATGAGGCTGCCAAACTCCATAAAGATTATCAAAGCATGACAGAGGAGTTTAAGAACGATGTTTCATTTGATACCTTTTTGGATTGTGTGGTGATTTATCACCCTGGAAAGCGGGCTATGGTCAACTACATCAAGAAAATGATTAAGGAGGAAGCAGAACATGCCATGGTTGCAGGTGCAATGAAGGAAGAAGAAGTGCTTGTTTGTGGATTGCATCCCACAAATGAACATGACGAAGAGAAAAATCAGTCAACTAATATTGAAGGTGGCACAAGCAAGGTGCACATGTCACCTCAAAATGATCGTAAGTTTGATATAGAAACCTTGACAGTTGAGGAGTGTGTGGGAGAGCCCCATAATACCCCCCTAGACTTGCATGTGATAGCAAGTGACAAAGATAAGTTCGGTGAAAAGAATATAGCAGCAGACTTGAATCCTAATTTGGATTTATCCCATGAAGGTTTTGATACTAAGGGCTTCACAGAAGATGTTGGTAGAACTATTGTATGGGATGAGTGCATTGATGAGGAGAATACTAGTGGTGTCCTTGAACCAGCTTTTGATCATTACCATAATGATATCATTGGTAAAGATGCCGTAGTGTTTATGCCTCCATTTGTTGAGGATGTGGTGATGGATAATTCTTTCTATGTTGCTGGCCAAAAAGCTCAAGAGTTTTCACAAGATGAAGTTATGACAAGTGATCAAGAAGACCTTTTTGGCATACATATGACTATTCATGATGAGATCAGAAAAATACCTATAGATGATGGGTTCATTGAAGATATAGATGATAAAATTTCCCAAACAGCTAGCACTAAAGATTCTTTACTTCATTATAGTGACAGTGTCAAGGGTGGTTTTGGGTTTGATCTTCAAACCAAGCCATTGAAGGGAGGTATGTATGAAGATATCAGTTTAAGTGAGTTGGGTGGTGACCTATTCAAAGAGTCAACCCTCCAAGAGAAGCACAAAGAGCACTTTCCTTTTGATCAAAACAATCAATCCTCTAGCACTTGGGATCCAGGAGTGAAGGCATTTAGTGATGACAAAGAAATTGTGTGGGATGAGTTTCCCTTTGATCCTGATGAAGTTCAAAATTCTGATTGCTTTGCAAGCTATGAGGGGGCTGCCATAAACTTTGATCATGAAGATAGTGAGGTGGAAGTGGAGCTTGAAGATCATATGGCTCTTGACGATGGAAAGTTTGATGGAGTTCCTAAACACAAATCCAATTTATCAATGCTTGAAGCTGGTTGTAAGCATTGGATTGAAGAATTTGTGGAGTCTAATTCTCTTTGTGATATTGAGCAATTTCAGCTAGTAGGTGGTGAAGGAAAGGAGTCTTGGAGCAGCTATGAGGGTAGCAAAGATGAAAAACAAAGTTCTGATTTTCAGTTGCAGCCTATCAGCAGTTCACCATCTATGCATGTTCATGAGTGGAAAGATCAATGCAAGGTATCTTTTGAAAAAGAAGTGCAAGCGCTATCCCTATTTGATCGCACACACAATTTGGTTGATGATCTCTATTGGAAGGCTCAATTTGAAGAGAGACAAAGTGGAGTTAAGGATGAAGTTGCTCTTCCTAAATTGCAACTAATCAAAGATTCCTTGGAGACCATGAAATCCGAGTACATAGGCTTGATTGAAGATAGAGATCATGCCGTTGAATCTGCAAAGAAGGCCTTCATTGTTTTCGAAGAAAGGGAGAGTATGGTTGATGAGCTCACTTTGGAGCTTAAATCAACAAAGGACAAGTTGAAAGAAACTCAGTTGGCTCTAAGAAAGGTTGAAGATCAGTTTGCAGATTTCAAACTTTTCAAGGAGCAAGAGGGTGCACGAAGAGCTGGAGAAATCAAGCAAGTAATTGATGAGATTGATAGTCTTCAAGAGGAGTTTGATCTTGAAGGTTTCACAAGAAAATCAAAGGTTGCATGTGCAGATTTGGAGCAGCAAGATGAAAGGAATGACTTTCAAGTTTATGACAATCCTCTTTTTCAAGAAGGTGATGAGAAAAGTTATGATAATCCTCTCTATGAAGTAGAGGATGAAATGGAGAATGAAACTGAGTTTGGTTTCCAGTGCTTGGATGCTTCGATATCACTCCATGAGGAAGTGCCACGTCTGTTGATTAGTAATGAATGCATAAGTGGATTTGAGGATGAAGTCTATACATGGGAAGTGTTGATTCGAGGAGATTTCAACATCTTCGACACCAAGGTGTTAACAAGGCAAGATTTGGTAGCTGCTGGTAACTTCAGTACAGCAGCAAGAAGCGAAGATTTTAGTCTTGTTACTCATGAAGAAGGGAATGAAGATGGACCAGAACTTGGTGTTTGCATGCTTGTCAATCCATCCCTTTGGTTGAACAATACTTTGGCACATATTGGTCTATTTTTGGATTTGGATTTGAAGTCATTTAATAGTTCATGCTCCAATGTGGTTGAAGCTTTCATGGATAGGCTTCAAAGGTTCATTAGCGGAGGCATCAATCTCTTCAGTATGCACTTGATCCTTACTAGCATTTGGGAATGTGTTGAGTTTTCTTTTCAGTATGTTGGAGATCACTTTCAATTGGGTATCCGTGCTTGGGATTCTCAATATGGGTTGATAGAGCTTATTACTTGTGGAAAGAAGGACTTTTTGAAGGATAAGGATCAAAATTTCAGTATTAATGATGTTGTGACTTTCTTTACCAGCCCCTTGTTGGTTCCGTTTGTTCATCGACAAATGGATTGGAGAGAAGTTTTGAGTATGGATTGGAAAGAGGAACAATTGGTTGCTCTTGGCGTTGATCCTTGGCTAAGACAAGAGCAGATTTTGAGACTCGAGCTTGCTGGTTGGAGGCAGACCAGCCCTGTTACTTGTGGAGTTACTCTCGTTTGGGAGAGTTTTCCCATCACCACTTGCCAACGAGGTGGTAGTTTTCAGTTGGAGATTGCTCTAGTTTGTTTTCCGGCCATTTTTGAGGTGTTACCTTGCAACTCTATGCTCATATCATACACTCACACTTGGGAATTTCTTTGGTGCTGCTGTTTTTTCTTGTGTGAAGTACTAAAATCAGACTGCACTTCACTGACTTCAGCCTTGAATAGCAGATATTATTTGTTCCTTCACACTTATCCTATTCTCGGAGTTCATCTTATGAATGTTTGTGGTGTTAACCTTGACAGTTTTCTCTCATTGTTGGTTCGGGACAGCGAACTACAACTTGTTTTGATTCATCATTCTGAGACTCATGAGGTTGGAACTATGAGAATTTTTTGTATTCTTCTTGGTGGTGTCAGTATAATTCAGTTGGTGCATAGTAGCTCCATGAGGAGACGTGAGTATGAGTTGGTTGAGCTCTTGCAAAGGATTGATTTCCTCTTTGCAAGGAGATTTGAAGATGACACTTTTACCATCAGGGCTTCGTTTGTTACCATGTGGAGGTATGTTGAGGAGTTTGACTTTGAGTTGAGCAACCTATCCTTCTTTCTACCTAGAATTGTGGTTGACAGTGGTATGGTTGATACTGTTGACTTTGGGCCTCTTGGACATGAGACGTTGCTTGACGTTGGTCTCAGTCCTTTAAGATTTTTCAGTTTGAGTATCATGGACAGTAACATTCTGGAGTTACAAGGGAGGTTGGTGCAGCATTGGCGAGATGTCTTCACTGATGAGATCAGAGTGGTGCAGCATCAGCATGGTGGGTCCTCCTTCAGACGGATATGGGACCCTGGGATTGTACTTGGTTTGGTTTGGTGTAGTTTGAGTTTTTCTAGAGTTGTGGTGGCATTGCTTGAGGACAAGCAATTTTGGGAAGGGCGGACTGTAATGTCCCCAATTTAGCCCTACACTCTTCATTTGGTTTTAGCCTATTTCTGGGAACTCGTAGGCTAAGCAGAGGCTTGAATCAGGGTTTCCAAACTTCTTGGAGGACGTTTTCGTCCTTTTGCGGAGCTTGCACTTGGAAATGTTGAACTTGGATTGCGGATTCCTTCTGGGTTTTCTGAGAGCTTCGCGTTGGTGGTTTCGGTTTGGCATTCTGAGCACTTTCGAGAATTTACTATTTTTAGTAAATTCTATTTCTGGCAGTGGTCCTGTTGGCTTCGGCTCGGTTGGCTCTCATCTTCAGTATGTTCATTTGGTTCGATCAATCTTGACCTTGGGAAGCATTTTTGGTGAGATATCCAGTTGATTTTAAAATATTATACTTTAATGTTATATTTTATTATTGTGACCCCTTGGTCTAGTGAAACAACTTTAAGTTGTTCTTAAAAAGGGGACTTGGAAGGGTGGCGCCTCATGCTGATGATTTAATATTTTTCTTAAGGCCAAAAACAATGCTTTAAAAGAGGACACCTTTTTATGAAGTGAAGATTTTAAAATAAATTAAAAAGTTAAATTGCCTTGAGAAAAGGGACGCCATCTTTGGAGGGAAAAGGAGTTACTTCAAATTTGAAAATTAGGGTTTCTAGAAGCTTCTGGAAAGTCATCACAAGTTTATAAAAGGAGGTCTTGGTCTTCATTTTCAACATCGGATATCTTGAGTATTGTTATGCTGCCGAAATGGTTGCTGGATTGCTTCGAGGAATGAATGCCTCCTAGCTTGGGCTCGACTTCGTGCTTGAGAGATAGCACCTAGTAGAGAGGTTTGCTTGTTTTGAGTGAATTTGTAGTGAGGTTTTGCATTGTTTTGATGATCTTGCATTTTGTAGCTGAGTACTTGCATTTCTGTCACATTTTGGATGTTGCTGAATATCATAGCTGATTCGAAGTTTCATTCATATATCAAAAATAAAAAAAGATATTGTTCTGGGTGTTGGTCATATCATCTTCTCTACTTGGGGCGACCCTTCTTGCAAATTTGTGGGATTTTTAATGAAGTTTCTGATTTTATAAAGCAAATTCGTCATTTCTTGAAAGCCCTACTTTCTGGAGTGCTTTGGGATCCGTGCCATTAATTAATAGCCACTTTTAGCTGCCCTTTTTCATTACTAAACTAGGCGCCATCATTTTAAGAGTATTTTGCATCAGTTTTCATGTAATTTGAGTGAGAAATGAGTGAGTTGTGAGCTTTTCATTGAGTTTATGTATTGCTGGTTCTGTAATTCATGTTGCTGGTCTGTCAGATCAGACTTGAGAAAATTGCATATTAGCGAAGGACGGGTGTTAGGAATTCATTATTGACCTAGTGGATGACATCTTTACTATTGCAGCAACTTGTAGAGCTTAAATCCTTGATCTTGCAGGCATTCTACTTCTCATTGTAAGCTGAACAGTAGTACTGTCAGCATTTCTCTCAGTTTTGCTTATCATGTTTGTAATTGCCCACTGAATAAGTGGAAGAGGCTGGCTTGCCGCCTATTTACTTTGATTTGCATTGTAATATTGTACATCTCCGCCCTATGGTAGCTCCATTCCCACTCCGGGTTTGAAAGCACATTCTGGGTGTTGAGTTTATTTGAAGTTGCATTTGTATTTCTTTCAATCTCCACCATATGGTCGCCTCATTCCATTCTGGTTTGGGTAGCACATACTTGGTGTTGAGTTACTTTCAGTTGCAGTTCTGATTTTTTGTACTGACGATCCTCTTGCCATATGACAGCCTCTCTCTTGTTGAGATTGAGTGCGCATTCTTGGCAAAGAGTTATTTTGTAACTGCTGGTTTGATTTATCTAACCCTAACGGGTGTGTTGCATTGCTGATTGTAATTCAAAAATCGAAAAAATTTGGTCCGGTTCATTACACCACAACTTGGGGTCCTCCTGTGACATAGTCTCCAAATCTACTTTGGTTGCCTCTGAATATCCCCAAAGAGTAGCAAATTTTGTCCACTCAGTACAAAGCAAGTTGGCCTCTATAGGATCATACATTTTGTCAATGGCCTTCATGAACCCTTCCTCCACCTCAGCATCCTCTATAGGTGTCATTATGTCGAGACGTGGCACGTACCACTTTGGGTTCAATGTGTAGGCAGCCATATGTAAGGAAGTGTTGAGTTTCTCCCATCTATGCTGAATGATTGGATAAATATGCTCGGTGTAGAATTGCATTGTGGGGTCCTCTCAAACTTTAGCCTTCATTTGATCAAGCATGGAATCAATGCACTCATATACCTCTCGAAGGGAAGGTGCATTAGAATCCCCAAATCTAATAATTTTGAAGACTGGCTCAATGATGGAGACAATATATTTGGCATCAACCCAAAAGACATCATTCTTCACCACCTCCTTAACCCTCAATCCCTGTTGTGTCTTCGACTCAGGCCATCTGTTGCATTTTGCTATCATTACCATTAGTTGCAATGGCTCTTGCAACTCAAGCATCCTCTCCAAGAGAATAAAATATGATGCATACCAAGTCTCTACAGGCTTCAAGAATTCCTTCTTGGAGGACCTGAAAAGTGCATGCGAATGATGATGGTTGCAAATAAATATTTGCACATCTCTAGCATCACTGACAATAGATTTGATCCGCTGATTTTACCCATGTCCTTAAGTGCATTATTCATAGCATACACACAAGAAGGAGTCTCGAAAATATGTCTACAGGCTGCCTCAATCAACCTCCTCGCAACTCTGCACACATGGGCCGCATCTGTCACTACCTAGACCACATTTTGTGGCCCAACCTCCTCTATAGCATCCTTGAGGATCTGAAACTAATAATGGGCATCTGTGCTATGCCCTAAACAATCAATAGCCCTAAGGAAATAAAGGCCTGCTACAGATGTAACGATGATATTGATGAGTGGACAATGCCTAATGTCCGTACACCCATCCATGACTATGCTGCATCCACTTGTGACCCACGTTCTCTTCATCTTCTCCATCAAAATATTAATCTTGAAATAGTTTTGATCCAAGATTGTTGTCCTCAATTTAGTCTCCCCTGGTGGCACATATGATTGTCCTGCCCTTATTATCTTTGACACAACTTCCTTATAATAAGGAGAGTGAGCCACATGGAATGGAATGCCATTGGCAAAGAAGAATTTTCCAATGGCATCATCTACCTCATCCTTTGCCTACACATTGAATAAATCTGCTAAAGGTTGTGAAGATGTCATCTTACGTTTCCCCCTAGGCTCTGTTGCACTTGAACTGAACAGATTTGGTGGCCTTTGACTCTACACAGTAGAAGTAGACACTGCTGAAATCTGATCACCCATACTCTTATGTGGCAATGTAGCAGATGTAGGCACTTCATCCTCATTACAACCCCATAATTTTAAAATTTCAGCCCTGTACTTCAAGTTACCTGCCACAACTTTGCATACATCTACACCTTTGCATCAAATAAGAAGAAAGTGTGCATTAGTTCTTGTAATGCTACCAAACTATGTAAGCCCACACATGTGACACTTCCATGGTCTAGTGCCCCCAGTTACCCCAAGCTTTGCTGCTACCTCAAATGCAAATTGTTTTGTTGTACCCAAAATAAATTTTTGGCATTCTGTATAAATTGAGCTAAATCTTGTTAAAATGCCATGTAAAGTCTGTTTTAGGTCAAACCAATCATAGAATCTTGGTGGGTTTCTGTCAAGGAACACGTGCAAAATTCTGAAAATTTGAAAATTAGGGTTTTACGCCCCTATTTTCAAGGAAACCCCCAAAAATAGGACCTTCCCAGAAATGATTGAAAATGATTTTGATAGAATTAAAAGGCTTCACGATCACATTGGTCAAGTCAGAATCATCAAAAGACAGGTTTTACTCTGGTGGGTCTATTTCTATTTTTTAGGAACAAAGTTAGGAGCTCCGCAGCCATTAATGGCAAATTAGCAAGTACCAAGAGCTGAAAGTTAAGCTTCAAAAGCTTCAACGATGCAACCATGGCGGAAAAGGTCTAAAATGATGCTGTTTGATGAAGGAGAATCTTGAAATCCAAAAAGGTCAAAATTTGACTAACTCTAGAATCATTACGAAGGAGAAACAAGTTCACATGTTGAAAAGAGCCTTTTTCAAGCAGGGGCGCCTATGATCTTTAAGGGTCAAATGCAGTCTGTTAGATCATCCAAGGTAGTCATCCTCGGCGTTTGCTTGCTGGCTCGACAACAAAACAAACATCTAGATCATCTGATGAGTTGATCATAAGCAGTTGTTGACAAAGCGAAAAGAGGCAGTTGAAGAAATATCAAGAAAAGATTGTCAAAGGTGAAGATTAAAGGAAAAAGAGCCTTTTCAAAAGAAAGGCGTCCTTCCTTTTGGACCTCAAGATGTTGATAAAAGACCAAAGTCCTCTTAGAACAATTTTCTCAGCCTAGGTAGATCTTAGCAACGCAACTACAAGCACGGTCATCCGATGAGGCCGTCAACAAATAATCAAAATCAAAGTAGGCAGCTTTTCAGATGAAGATCATGCCAAAAGACAAAAGCGCCCTTTTCAAGGAGGGACGCCCTTGAATAAAGGAACCCTAGAATGAATTCCAAGTTTTCTGAATTCAGTCATCTTTGGCGAAACGGAGTTGGCTACCTGGTGAGATATCAAGCAAAATCATCTGATTCTCTGATCAATGAGAAATCCAGATCAAAGCACGAGAGGTCATTTCAAAAGGATGAAGAACGAAGATTGTAAATTTACTAAGGCATAAGCAAAAGAGCCCTTTCTTGAAAAAGGCAACCTTTCTTTTGAAGCCCTAAACTCAGCTTTTCATCATCATGCCTCCCAGACACTTCTCTTCAGTATTGATCCAGCTCAACAGTGAATGTGTCAGCAACATCTCAAGATCGACAAATCATGCCAGATTTAGGATCAAACTGAGGTCATTCAAGAGAGAAAATAATAAAAAAGCTTGCAAAACTCAAAAGGGACGCCTAAAAGAAGTCAAGGGTCAAGTTGTTGACTAAAGTCAAGATATTTTGAGTTAAACTTGGCTAAAACACTCCACGATCAGTGGAAATCACCTTTTTTGAACTTCAGATCAAACCAAAATCACTTTTGATCATAAGTTAAGTTCCCAAACTTGTGGATCTAAGGCTTGAGTCTATGTAATCAAGGTATAGGCATCCCATTTCATTATTTCATTGCAGGTTGATGATCAAGAACAGCCATAAGCTCTCAAGGACGCCATTTACAGATCTGGCCAAGGTTTTCATTCGTTCTTCGATATTTCTTGCGGATCTGAAGCAGGAGATTGCTAATCTGAGGTTAGATTCAAAGACAAATTTTCTCAAGGAGTCAGATATAAAAACTTCCAATCCATCTTCTGTCTACTTCTTCTCTTCTTGTCTTAGGTTTTCTTGCATGTCAAACAAGGCAACATGCTACATCAAATTTGATCAACTGGGTAGATTCAGCATAATTTTCCAGTGAAACCCATCTCATCAAATTTTCCAGAATCAACAAAATTGTTGCCCCTATTTTTGGGGGTTTTTCTGAAAAAGTTTTAGAATCAAAATTCAGAGGAACTGGGCTTGTTCAGCATTGAAGCATGAACAAAACCCATGTGCCAGACTTTTTCCGGAAAAATACTTCTCGGCAGGGCACTATTTTCAGGGGTTTTTTTTTAGAAGTTATCTGAACACATCTGTGTTTACAGTCAACAGGCGAGTTCTTCACAGAATGACAATTTGGCATCCTTGGGCTCCAATTGAACAACCAGACCTTGCACCAGCAACTCTCCAACCAGATCTTACACACATTGTTGGAGAGCAAACAGACATCATCAGTAGTCTGCGGATCTTTATCTTTGAAAAGAATACATCTCCTACTCAGTGGAGAGCCGCAGCAATTACTCTAGACTAAGAAGAAAGAAAGGCTGATCTTGCAGCAGAAAGACCAATATAACCACCTCCCGCGTGGCAGTAAGCACCTTGGCTTGCCAACTGCAAAGAGGTCATTCCAAGCACAGAAATGCCAAAGTTACCAAGAGCAATAGCTTGCACAAGAAGAGATGTCGTGTCATCAAAGCATTGACTATCCGGAAACGAAAGAAGTGAACACATGGATCAAGGAGTTGTTGACCAGAAATGGTGAAGTGTAAAAAGACACCTAGGAAGGACGTCCTACCTTCCAATTGGCATTTATGATACTTAAAGTTGACTTGATGCCTCATTCCAAGTCAACTCAAGAAGGCATTAAATGTAGTTGGAGTTAACTTGATGCCCCTTTCCAAGTTAACTCCATATCCCTTAAATCATGCATTGTCAGATCCCACTGATTAAGGATGTCTAATCGGCTTCCATGATTTGTGGATCTTAGATCTCCACTAAATGTGGATGTCTATTTTGGAGGGATACTTACATTAAAGTTCAACTTTTGTTTACTTTCAGTCAACTGAAGTAGTTTCCAGTTGACTCTTTCCTTAATTTCAGTCAACTGAAGTAGTCTTCCAGTTAACTGCTTGTTCCCCCTTTTTAAGAATAAATCTTCCTAATTGATTGGCAAGAACTCATTGTTAACTCAAGGAGATTTTGGGGTTGCCCACTCCTTTGAGTTCTATAAATAAGAGCCTTGGGCTCATTGTTTGTTTAACTTTTACTTGCTATGCAAAATTGTTGCACCATTGTTGCCAATAGCTTTGAAAGCGGATATTTGTTCACTCTTGGATGAAAGTTCGTTGTTCGATCGTAATTGTGCATGATTTCGTGCCTTTGCTTTCCCAACCTTTGTAATTCGTTGATAAAGCTTTGAAGGAGAATATCAGAAGGCGCTTGCATTTTGGTCAATCTATTTGAGTTATGTCCACGTCTTGTATCTAATAGCTCATTGTTTCATTTCCCTCCTCGGATAGGAGTCCCTCCTTGGATATTTGTTATTAACAGTTATCGTTCGTTGTTGTTTAATGTATTGACTTTCAAGCTATACTTCGGATAGGAGTCCCTCTTCCTTAGCAAGCTCGCTAGCCAAGACATCGTAAATTGTTGTTTCTTGTAAACTATTTCCTAGCCCATACCTCGGATAGGAGTCCCTCCTCCTTGGCAGGTCTCAGATCTAGTTTACCGTAAAGAGTGTTTGCTTGTATCAACCTTATCCCAGTGTATACCCGAGAGTTCAGAGCCTTGGTCATATTCTCAAGAGACGGCAAATTCAGGTGATCCAACCAACCCATTCCCGCTCCGTCACCCTCATGCTCTGTTTACCTTGAAGGTATTGGATAGATAAAAGCTAGAATAGTCGTAGTTGAGATCTGCAGAAACTAGAGAAAAACCTTAGCTATGGCGCATTGTGTTTGTGCACCCTTGTGTCCTACCCCTGAAGCATAAAAAGATAGGAACTTTAGTTTACATTTCCCTTCCTTACGCATTGCTCCCAGCAGAGAGGGACTTCTCCTCTTTAAATAATGAAGAATTGTTGCAAAACATTTGAAATAGCTGAAAGTTTACAATCAGCACTCCAGAGGTGCGAATTTAAACGCCAACATGTTTTAAAGGGCTTTTTGGATCAAAGGGGCCCTTGGCCCATTCTTGAAGGAGTTCTAAAGGGAAGCTATTATCTTTACTACCAATAGAACTTGTGGTAGTTTGAGTATTTGAGGCTGAGCCATGTTGTGGTTCAACTTCACCCACAACCTCCCCTCCTATTTGAAAGTCAGGATCATCTAATGAATCATTTTCACTTGGAATTTCTGGTTCATCATCACTTTTGTTGTGTGAACTCATTATGATGATGATGATGCAAAAACAATGTTAAAAATTAATCAGACCTACGATGTAAAAAAAAAAATCAGACTTATAAATTGAAACTTAGAAACTTGAAACTTGAAAGAAATGTGGTCTCATGGATTGCAATATTGCAAGATATGCATAAGAAATGTGGTTTGGTCTACAAAATGTGGAAGCACAGGCAACGCATGTGAACTGTTTGACTGAATGCATCAAGGGTGTTTGACTGAATGCATCAAGGGTTGATGCATTCAGTCAAACAATTCACATGCCTTGCCTATGCTTCCACATTTTGCAGACCATAAAATAATATAAAATTATAAATAAATTTATTGGAACCAAGAAAACAATTATTAAATTATTTTTTATTTATTGAAAATTCGAAACACAGTGAACTGTGTGTGTCATTGTCATTGAATTGTTGATTCGTTGAACAAATCCCTCAAAGGGATGTCAGTTCATGGAAGAGGCGATGAATCGCCTTCCATGAACTGACATCCCTTTGAGCGATTCGTTCAGATTTCAACCCATTGCCCTTGCCCGTCGTGGGTTTCAGAATGCAAAAGAAAAAAAAAAAAAAACCTAAATCCTATAAAATGCAACATACCTGCTAATAATGCCGCCCTTGAAAGATATTTGATGAATATTGAGCTCTTCTTTGGTTCAGTTCGCACTTCTCAGACTCTCAGGCAGTCTTCAAATGCAGTCACACAGGTAGAAATGAGAAATAAAACAAAAAAAAATAATTTACACTTACTTTAGATTTGTCACTCGAGTGAAGTCTTAAAATTTTAATAATATAATATATTATATTTATATTAAACTTTAAATTTAACTATGTAAATCTTTGTTTTTTAATTTTTTTTTTTTTTAAATCATTATTTTAATAGGGAACTTGGGAAACTTGGAGTCTTGGAGACGCCCAGAACACTCCAAGAAGTGATGAAGTCTCCTTTTCAAGGAAACGTTTAGGAGACGGCAAAGGGATGGGGAGACGGCAGGGTGACGTTTCCTTGACATCTCTGCATCTTGGAAACGTCCCCATCTCCGAGACGGCCCATTTTTCGGTGGTGACACGTCCCCGTGGAACTATGGTTGATATCCTAGAAGGGAATGAAGAATAAACATTCAACTTATGGATCCCAAAAGAGAACCTTCTCTATTGCCTTGAGGGTTGTTAATAACCTTTCCAAACAGTTAAAAATAAACTTTAATACTGAAATTTTAGACAACATCAACTGGAGTAATGGTACTTTATTGAGAAAAAATTCAAGTAGAACTATCTGACTTGCCTGCCAATACCCAGGAGCTTTTTACTTTGCTAACTAATAAATAGAATATTAACCTATCTAAAACCAAATGGAGGAAAATACTTTCTATGTTGTGGTCCCTTTGGATTGAGCAAAAAAAGCTTGCTTTAGATGGATGCTTGTCTTGAAAAAGCTTGCTATTGAGTCTTTTCTATGCACCTTTGGTCAATCAATGGTTATTTTTCCTTTGTGCAATGTTAATTAGTCTCATTCACATCTTTTTCTTGACTGTCCTTTTGCCAGATAAATCTAGAATGTCTTTATAAAATATAGTGTTGATTGGACTAGAGAGATGGCCAGTCTTGGCATGATATTGTGTTTGGTTAAATAAGAGGGTTAGCAAAAAGTTTTGGAAACTTGGTTTGTCCCACCAACTAAAGGTTATGGTTTATTTGTTGTGCTAGGAATAATGAGTTGTTTCAAGGTAAAAGAAAACTGTTTGCTGACTTAAGCTGCAAAGTCAGCTCTCTTGTTGTTATTGGATATCTCTTAGGAAGATTTCTAAAAATTGATGAATAATGTGTTAAGTTTAGTGATCAGATAAGTCCACAGAAAATTAATTCAAAATCAGACACAATAACACAGCAGATACCCTGGGAAAACCCTCCTCTTGAGGGAGAACAACCCAGCAACAAAAGATCTCACTTATATATATAAATAGAGGCAGCAATTCTCTTTACAATGAGGCCAATACCAAGGCCAATCCTGCAGCACCTACTCAATATACAGAAGCAGATAATAATCTGCACTTGACAGTATACAATTCTGCCTTTAATGAATTCGCACTGTTCTTTAAAAGAATCCGCACTGCCTTAGATAAATTCGCATTGCCTTAGAAGAATTCGCACTTGACTAAATATTCGAACTTGCTTGAAATCGATGATCATACTGAACAAAAGCAACAAGAATATATACATCTCTCAAATGAAAAGACGTGATTCTTCCCAAGCTGGTCGGCCTCAAAGTAAAGACGTCTTCTTAAAAAAATCGCACCATTTAAAATAAAGTCGGCTATTAAATAAATCGCACCTCTTGATGAATAAATGATATTTGACAAATAATGTTTATCTTCATTAGCAAATCGAAATGACTTTATAAATCGTGCATTTTGATTCATGATAAATTAAATAGCTTGAGAGCTATTATTTAATTTATCCATAGTAATGATATCGCTGGAAGTTGCTACAACACTGCATGTATTCATTAATACTCCCTCTCAGCTAAGGAGCATATTTCCAGCTGCTCAAGACATATCACCTCATTGTGATGTCAGATATCGCCTCAATACGATATCAACCATAATGGCTACAACCATGCTATGGTGAACAAAGGAATATCACCTCAACGTGATATTGGATATCGCCTCAACACGATATCTACCATAATGGCTACAACCATACTATCCAAAAAGATAAATATCACCTCAACGTGATATTGGATATCGCCTCAACACGCTATCTACCATAATGGCTACAACCATACTATGGTAACAGATGAATATCACCTCAACGTGATATTGGATATCGCCTAAACACGATATCTACCATAATGGCTACAACCATACTATGGTAAAAGATAAATATCACCTCAACGTGATATTGGATATCGCCTCAACACGATATCTACCATAATGGCTACAACCATACTATGGTAAAATATAAAGAACAAGGAATATCACCTCAAACTTCTCTCGCAGAGAAGGACTCATAGAATGGCTCACTAATACTGAGACTCCTTCTAAGTCAAGGCTGGATTCTCCACCATACCAAGCTTATCTTGAAAGTATACAAACTTTATCCTGGAGAGAGGCTTGGTGAGAATATCTGCCGTCTGCTCATCAGTGCTGATGTACTTCAACTGTACAGCCTTCTGCAGTACCATATCTCTGATGTAGTGGTACTTGATCTCAACATGCTTCGTTCTGTCATGAAACACAGAATTGACAGAAAGCTTCACGCAACTCTTTTTATCACAATGGATGATGGTCGGCTCCATTGATTGTCCAAACAATCCTGCAAGGAGCTTACAAAGCCACACTGCTTCCCGAGTTGTCATACAAGCTGCAATGTACTCGGCCTCTGCTGTACTCAATGCTACAAATGACTGCTTCCTGCTGCACCAGGAAATCATAGCAGAACCCAAACTGAAGCAACAACCAGAGGCGCTCTTCCGATCTGTGACACATCCTGCCCAATCAGAATCTATAAAACCATGCAACTCCAAGTCTGCATCTAAAGTATACCTCAACCCATATCCAATGGCACCACGCAAGTATCTCAGGATATGTTTAGCTGCAACAAGATGTATTTGTCTCGGATCACACATAAACTGGCTAAGTGCACTCACTGCATAGCAAATATTAGGTCTAGTGTTAACCAGATACATCAGAGACCCAATCAATTGTCTATACAATGTAGGATCCACCAAGTCTGAATTGGCTGCAGCCTCCTTCAACTTATGTAGGTTGGTCTCCATAGGTGTGGACATGGATTTGCAATCCATCATGCCAAATCTCTTAAGTATATCAATGGTGTACTTCCCTTGACTTAGAATCATCTCATCTGGTTTCTGCCAGACTTCTAAACCAAGGAAGTAATGCATGAGCCCAAGGTCCTTCATCTCAAATTATGAAGTCAACTCCTTCTTGCATTCGAGAATCAGATGATCTTCTCCAGTAAGGATCAAATCATCAACATATAAAACCAATATTAATGCATCACCATTGATTACCTTGAAATAGAGATTTGAATCAGCATCATTTTTCAAGAAGCCCAAACTAGATAGGTACCGATCAATCCTTTCGTACCAAGCACGAGGAGCCTGCTTAAGACCATACAAGACCTTCTTCAGCTTACACACATGTGACTCCTTCTCATGAACTTCAAAACCATCAAGTTGCTTGATGTAAACTTCTTCCTCAATTACGCCATTGAGAAAAGTTGTCTTCACATCCATCTGATGAATCTTCCATCCTCTTGATGCAGCAATGGCAATGATAGTTCTAACAGAAGTGTAACGGGCAACAAGAGCAAATGTTTCTTCGTAATCAACTCCCTCTTTCTGAGAAAACCCTCAAGCCACAAATCTTGCCTTATACTTCTCAATGCTCCCATTTGCAGCATGCTTGATTTTGAAGAGCCATTTTGAAGATACCACTGATTTGCTCTTAGGTCTAGGAACAATGTCCCAAACATCATTCTTTAGAATTGATTGATACTCCTCTGCCATTGCATCTCTCCAAACCTGATGACTAGATGCTTCTTCAACACATGAAGGCTCTGAATCAATATTTTGACTCATCAAGGAAACATAATTGAAGAACTTATGAGGCCTTTTACTTTCTCTGAATGTGCCTCTAGGAGCTGCAAAGCTTTCTGCCTCTTGCATAGTGCGCCTAGCCCATAGAGGTCTCTTTCTTCCGATGACAATGTCAGTAGGCCCATCAGTAGGTTCCAAGGGTTCAACCGGATTAGCATCTTCTTTTGGTTCAACAGTCTCCCTCTGAATCTCAGGAGCATGGTCAACTTCCACCTCCTGAGGAGACTCTTCATTACTGATCTCCATGTGAGTGCCCTTGGATCTTCTAAATGCAATGTCTTCCTCAAAAGTAACATCCCTATTGATCTCAATCAACTTTTTTCCTAGAATGTAAATTATGTAGGCTTTAGATGTCTCGCTATAGCCCACAAAGATGCCCTTCTTGCCAGAGGGCTCCAACTTAGTTCTCTTCTCCTTCGGAACATGGATATAGACAGGACATCCAAAGATTCTTAAGTGACTAACTTCAGGCTTCTTCCCTGTGAAGGCTTCTTCCGGAGTTATATTCTCCAAGACCTTGTGAGGACTTTTGTTCTGCACATATACAGCTGTCCTGGAGGCTTCTGCCCATAAGAAAGTCGGAAAATCTTGATCATGAATCATGGCCTTTGCTGCTTCCATGATTGTCCTGTTCTTTCTTTCTGCAACACCATTCTGCTGAGGATTATAGGGAACACAGAACTCCCTCTTAATCCCTGCATCTGAACAAAAGTCAGTAGGCCCATCAGTAGGCTCCAAGGGTTCAACAGGATTAGCATCTTCTTTTGGTTCAACAGTCTCCCTCTGAATCTCAAGAGTATGGTCAACTTCCATATCCTGAGGAGACTCTTCGTTATTGAACTCCATGTGAGTGTCCTTGGATCTCCTAAATGCAATGTCTTCCTGAAAAGTAACATCTACTGATCTCGATCAACTTTTGTCCTGGAATGTAAATTTTGTAGGCTTTAGATGTTTCGCTGTAGCCCACAAAGATGCCCTTCTTGCCAGAAGGCTCCAACTTAGTTCTCTTCTCCTTCAGAACATGGATATAAACAGGACATCCAAAGATTCTTAAGTGACTGACTTCAGGCTTCTTCCTTGTGAAGGCTTCTTTCGGAGTTATACTCTCCAAGACCTTGTGAGGACTTCTGTTCTGCACATATACAGCTGTCCTGGAGGCTTCTACCCATAAGAAAGTCTGCAAATCTTGATCATGAATCATGGCCTTTGTTGCTTCCATGATTGTCCTGTTCTTTCTTTCTGCAACACCATTCTATTGGGGATTATAGGGAACACAAAACTCCCTCTTAATCACTGCATCAGTACAAAAGTCTAGAAAACTACCAGAGGTGTATTCTCCACCATTGTCAAATCTAAGAACCTTAATTCTTTTACCAGAAAGGTTTTCTACTAAGGCTTTGAATTTCTTAAATCTAGCTAATACTTCCTCAGACTCTTTAGACCTCAAGAAATAAATCCAAGTCTTCCTAGAGTGATCATCAATAAACAGTACATAATACAGAAATCCGCTTGAAGACGGAACAGACATAGGACCACATAAATCTGAATGGATGAGATCTAAAATACTCTTAGATCTACTTTCACTACTATGAAAAGTGGCTTTTGTAGATGCGCCAATCTTCGATGCCAAAGATCACATAGAGAAGAAGTATCATGAACCAAAGCTTGTGGAGGACGAGTGCAAACCCTGTAAAGACTTTCATGTCTAACTCCAATAATTTGAGCATCCTTGAAGCTAGAGTTCTCCATCCATACAAGAACTTTGCCTTTTGAAAAGGCAATTTGATATCCTTTATCTTCTAGGGCTGAAATAGAGATGAGATTGCGCTTGATCCCCGGAACATAAAGAACATTGCTCAACTGAAGTGTGATACCTGAATCCAAATGGAGAGTAGAGGTCCCAATCCCTTTCACGGTGTAACTAGCATCATCTCCAATGATAACTTGTTCCAAGGAGTCTTTCTTCACCAAACTTGATAAGTGCTCCTTGAACCCGGTGATGTGACGAGAAGCACCACTGTCAATCAACCATGTGTAGGTGTCGGTGGCAACATTGCTTGACAAGGCTGAGCAAAATAGATATTCATCCTTCTGTGGAGAAACATTCTCTACATCTGCAACAGAGACTTGATGTTTAGGTCTGTCAGGGCAATGTTTGGCAAAGTGACCAAACTTATCACACCTAAAGCATTGAATTTTAGACAAGTCTCGCTTCTTCTTGGAAGGGGAAGCATCATCATTTCCTTTATCACAATTCCTCTTGAAGTGACCCTTCTTTCCACCTTTTCCTTTCTTCTTCGAAGCTTGGGCTGCAAGAACATGGATTTCTTGATTAGAAGAACTTGGGCCAACACCTCTAGCCATCAACCTTGATTCCTCTTGGATGCAATCAGCCCTCAACCAATCAAACTTCAGGAGTTTAGACCTTGCATTAATTCCTTGAATATAGGACTCCCAAGATAATGGCAAGCCGTTGAGTGCAAGCATTGTCAAATCTTTATCTTCAACCATATGACCAATTGTGGAGAGTTGATCTCTCAATTCTGCAATCCTCATGAAGTAGGCGATCACGGTCTCTCCTTTCGTCATCTTCACATGATGAAGTTGTTGCTTCAGCGCAAGAGCCCAGCTGGTGTTGTTGATTTCATACATTTCTTCCAAAGTTTTGAACATCTCCCTCGCAGTCTTCAACTTGGAAACAATAGGGACGATGTGGTCTTTAACGGAGTCAACTAGCAACTTCTTTGCTTTGATATCTTTCTTCCTCCATTGCAGCTTCTCTTCTTCCTCTTCAGGTTCGAGAACCTTGGACTCCGCAAATTCAACCAAATCATTCTCCTCTAATGTAAGCATGATTCGGAATCTCCATGAGGTGTAGTTTGAAGCTCCATCAAGTCTATCCTTGATCTTCAATCCGTTCACCATTTTGAATGATGTGAAGATAGACAAGAACCTTCAACAAAGAATAGAATAATGCTGTGAAAGCACAAATCTAATCACGATCTTCTTCACACCCGCTCTAATACCATGTTAAGTTCAGTGATCAGATAAGTGCACAGAAAATTAATTCAAAATCAGACACAATAACACAGCAGATACCCTGGGAAAACCCTCCTCTTGAGGGAGAAAAACCCAGCAACAAAAGATCTCACTTATATATATAAATAGAGGCAGCAATTCTCTTTACAATGAGGCCAATACCAAGGCCAATCCTGCAGCACCTACTCAATATACAGAAGCAGATAATAATCTGCACTTGACAGTATACAATTCTGCCTTTAATGAATTCGCACTGTTCTTTAAAAGAATCCGCACTGCCTTAGATAAATTTGCACTGCCTTAGAAGAATTCGCACTTGACTGAATATTCAAACTTGCTTGAAATCGATGATCATACTGAACAAAGGCAACAAGAATATATACATCTCTCAAATGAAAAGACGTGATTCTTCCCAAGCTGGTCGGCCTCAAAGTAAAGATGTCTTCTTAAAAAAATCGCACCATTTAAAATAAAGTCGGGTATTAAATAAATCGCGCCTCTTGATGAATAAATGATATTTAACAAATAATATTTATCTTCATTAGCAAATCGAAATGACTTTATAAATCGTGCATTTTGATTCATGATAAATTAAATAGCTTGAGAGCTATTATTTAATTTATCCATAGTAATGATATCGCTGGAAGTTGCTACGACGCTGCATGTATTCATTAACATAATGCAGCCTTGAACTTGAAAAATGATGACATCAAACATGCAAAATGGTGGACAGATTTCTAGAACAAGAGAAAGGATGATGAGACAGTGCTTGAAACTGTCCAAAATGGCATTAGTCTTAGTCTTCATAAAGGAATTATGAAGTGGATTTGAAATACAATGGAGAAATCAAAGAAACTGTGAAGAATCTCCAGCTACGGATAAACAGAATTGGGAATAATCCTCATTTGGATAAGAATTGTGTGCTTAAAGAAAAAGGTGGCTAACCTAGAGGTCAGACCAAATCAAATGGAGATGGAGAACAAGACCCTGAAGAAGAACCTAGATAAAACTGTTCAAGTGAGCAGGATCACCATCAACAGTTGTGCTGCTAGCCTGAATATGTTTAAGGAAGGATTTAAAATGAAAAAGGAAAGCGATATGAAAACCAGAGATAGCAAAAGAATTAAAATCCAGGAGAAGGGGAAGACGGTGGAAAAAAACAACAATAACTCGGAATTAGCTGAGGACTATTATCAAATTCATGGTCAAGGAATGGGAAGCAATCCAAGCAATGAGTAATTTGGTTTCTCACTAGATTAAGAAGTTGCTGTCTCTGTGCTGGTTTTTGCTGCTGTTGGCTGTTATTGTGTTGTTCTCTCTTGGGCTGCATTTGGGTTGATGTTGTGTGAGGCCTAGATTTGCTTTCTGGTTCTCTGTTCTAGTAGTTCACAGCCATATCTTGGTTGTGGCTTTGTAAAAAATTTGGAGACCTTTCAAAACACCTTTATTTTCTCTTACTAAAAAACAATTATGGAGATATTTTGAAGATGATGAAAAACTCAGAAGAGGTTAAACAAATTATTGGACCTGCTCAAAATGACCCCATTCGCTTTAAACTTTAAAGTAACTGAGAAACATGTGGATGCACAGCCAAATGCACGGATGTGCAAAGATAAAATGGCCAAAATGAGAAATGGTTTATAGACCACTTCATGGACCATAATGCAGATCTATCATTGGCAGAACATTTCACATTGGATCAGGAGCAGAATGAAGCTGAAGATGCCTCTGATTCAAGGACAATATCAGATAAAAAGTCTGAGGACTCCAACTAGTTTCCTTTTTGTGTGTTGGTGGGTACTTAAAACTGCTGTTTAGTCTTATTTAATAAAACTGGTGTCTATAAAGTGACAATTTGAATTGCTGGCCCTTATTTTGTATGGTACAGGTGGATTATATTCTGTTATAATTTGAAGTATAGAAATTGTTTGTAGCCTTTGGCTGTTATATTGTACCTTTACGTTAACTATTATGCAATATTAAAAAAATCTGCAATAACATTATCCATATCCTGTAAATGATTAGGGACTTCTTGATTCTAGATCAAGAACTGCAACAGCTGGTCTGGAAAATTGGCATCTATCCTCTTTAACTCAGAGACTCATAGAAGACTCTGAGGAAGGATACTATAATGGGATTTTGACATTTGTTTTTCGATGTCTTAGTTTTGAAAATAAGTGAAGGAGAATTGTATCCACATTTTCTGTATAAAAATTGGAACTATGCTGAAAAAATCCACCCTTCAGGTAGAGAATAACCCAAATGGAACAGACCGGACTGCATAATCAAATGCACAGATTAAACTCAGCAGAAAATCTGCAGAATAGGAATGAGATGATAGTGCCTTAGCCAGCCTAAGTCAGCTTATGTTACTTTTGTATGAATCCATGGAGGTTGGCAACCAAGGTCAGTTGGGTTGCATGCACAAGTTGAATGTGCTGTCTGCACAGTTTGAATAGGTCAATTGCATGGTCAGCTGACTCAGCTGCAAGAGTTGAAGAAAATATATCTTTTTGAGGAAAGAATTAGAGGAAAAATCATATTATAAGGAAACAATATTCAAGTACCTCATTCCTATCATAGACACCCATTCAACAGATTAACACACAGCAGGGATATAAGTACTCTTCCAATGTGAAACTATGGCTTCTTTGAACTTTTAAATTTTTTAAAACCTTGCTTTGTAAACCTATTCTTCTTCCTGAGCTCGGCAATGAATTCATGAAATATTGATATGTTATATAATTATATTTGTAGGGTGTTCTTGTTTCCTAAGACATTGGCTTGGTGGGTTCACAAGAAATTTTATTTACAAGATTTTAACAAGTTGGGCAATTAAATTTCAAGAGTAAAGCATTACATTACACTAAAAATATCATATCTATGGTTCCACCCATTTAAACCAATCAAATTTTAATGCACATACATCATTAGAGCCTAGAATCATTCAACCAATAACAACAAGTGCCCTTGCTAATTGGTAAACAATGAAGCAAGATTTCTCAAAGATACATTTTTATTTATCTGATCTTAGATTTGGGCCATATTCTAAGACTATCATGGAAAAGCTTATGAAGAAAAACAGAAATCCGCACATAAAGGCAGGGTATATGCCCCAGTAGAGACATGAATGATAGATGAAGTTGGGATGAATTCCTTTACATACCTCAAAAAGGCATCGAGCAAAAAGATAGTTCTCCTGCCCTGCCTCTAGTTGTGCCCATGCCTGTAAATATAATGTAATTATTTAAGATACAACTCGTCTAAGAAAAATAGTGTCAAATTTGTAACTTAAGAACAAACCATCAAATATAGCAAAAAGAAGATAAAGGATAGTCGATTATAAATTAAAACATCTCATATTGGTTGCAAGATTTACCAGCCAACTAGCACAGCTTTTAGGGTTGCACTTAGTAGCCTGTAAGAAAAGAGACTCTGCTTTTTCATATCTTTTTGCTTTGACTTCCAGCAAAGCAAGTGTTTGAAATATGTATTCATTTGGACCACAATACCTAATTCCCTTCTGAAGAAGATCCCTTCCCTTGTGAAGATTACCTTCACTAATTTCCAAGCAAGCCCAACCATGCCATGCTGCAACATGTTTCTTATTTGCTGCAATGGCAGCATCAAAAAGTTCTCTAGCTTTTTTAATATTTCCCATCTTCCGTTCCAAAACAGCCCACCCCTGTACATGTTTACAGTGTCTATTAGAAAAGAAATTAGATCATAAACATTCTGACTTTGTTGAAATTCTTAAGCATAGATAGAAAACAAGATGATGAAAGCTATTTAGTATTTATGTAACATGCAAGAAAAAATACCTTTAAAACTAAACAATTAAAAATCCAAGTGCTTATTGCAGTTAAGTATAATGAATAATCAATAATTATTCTTTTATTGCAAATGAGAAATTGACAAAGTTACTAAAATATGGGGCAAAATTGTAGAGAGCAAGTGTTTGACTAATATACCAAAATAAAATAAGCAAACTGTTAAGTACTGTTTATTTCCAAAATATTTAGGTACAAAGGTCCAAAAGATTCTATCATAAAAACAAAATTAGCAGGTAAAGGTAAAGGAAGTTTTTATGGTCACTAACAAGTAAAACGATAATTTCACATATGAGATTCCCCTATAAAATCTAATAAGGCAACTGTTTCCCCATTTACTTTGTATATCATTCAAATTTGCACCTCTTCAGATTTTAGACTTTTGACCAAACTTGTGATAAATAAAGCCTTGCCAATTCGTTAAGCTGAGAATACTAATGCATGCAGTATGGATATGTCATATGACAATTGCACAATGTGGCAGTTTTAGAGTCATGATATAATTTTATTGGGTTTCAAATCCCAGTTTGCCTCTGTTGATGTGTTTTTCGTGACCGCACCAACACAGAATAAAGTCGCCAACGGCTTCCCTATTCTCTCTTGATCAAAGTATTCTACACGCTAAGATTGCAAGAAAGTTTGTGCGTTCAACTCCAAGGTTCTTTTAGTGCGAATAAGCTCAGTTGGCTCGATGTGATTTGCTGGTATTTCAAGGGGACTTACGGAATTGTTCGACAGAGGAGAAAGGAATTCAAATGCTCGAAAGATTTGTCTATGAAGCGCGGGTTTCCTATTCTAACCAGAAAGTACTGAATTTAAAGTGGTTGCGGGGTTTAGAGAGTCTAAATCTATTCTAAGTGTAGGATGTGGAGCTCAACTTCAGCAAACTTTCAACCAGACTTCGCTTTGCCTCGCCTCGAACAGCTTCCACAGAGTCGGTGCAATCTTCAGAGGAGTAGTTCAAGGTGTTCAGATCACAACTTAGCATGAAAATACCATCACAACGACGCATATAGACATACAAATCATGATCGAAGTTAAGTACATGATATTCCAGTTGACCACACAAGGCACATTCACCATCAGCAAATACACTAGTGGTATGGATAGACGAAGTTTGCTCAGATTGAACACCACATTCCATACATCTACTTGCATGGAATGAAAATTATACTACTTTGAACTATTTTACGCCCATTTGAATCGGAAGGACGAAGAAACCTTGCTAGCTACTCACAACAAAGACGAAATTCACCATCAATGAAAAACTCTTGTATTGAGAGAGTGTTCACAACAATTTCTTACAAAGTTTTCAAGGGAAAACTTTCCCTCTTCTTCAAACTACACTATCAATCTATACTAAGCTACTTCTAAGTTGTCCCTCTACTCTCTACTGTCTAACTTCTACCTCTATGTCTAATTTCTAATGAGTACAAATGAGGGGGACTCCCCCTTTATATAGCTGGCCAAGTCCAACAGACGGCTCAGATTACAATCGGCTGGATGGCCCAGATTGTGCCACCTCAGCCCTAAACAAGATTTGCCCTAAAAACCGCCATAATGGAGAGTGGGGCAATAAATGAGCAATTAATGGCCACCATCTTCTAGAAGATTCCCGTTTGTAGATGCGTTCACACTATTATTGATCTTCTTTCTTGACGTTCTTCAACTTCGCTCGAGCTTCCATTCTTTGTCACTTGAGTTGTACTAAGTCTCAACACTTAGCCATTTTCTTGCAACTTTCTTCCTTTGAGGTTGAGATGTCGTCTTGAATTACTTGCTTCATCACTCTAAGTCATCACCGCTTGGTCTCAACGTTCCTCCTGCAAAACAAGCAAGGAGAAGAGCATTAGAACACTTTATCATATGAATTTACCTTACCAAGATTTTTACTCTCTAACTCCGGAGGGTTCATCGTTTTTCCTTAGCCGACTTCTGCCTTCTTCATGATTCTTCATGCCTTAGCCAAATTTTCAACCCATCTTCCTCAAGGGCGTATCATCTTTGAGAAATTCATTTCACTAACTGGAGCTCTGATACTCAATTTCGTTCATCTTTGACTCTGGAAGATTAGTCCCACGAAGAATTCAATCAAATTCACCTAGGCAATTGACTTAAAACTCATCCGCTAAGGCATTTTATCTTGAAAACACATTTTCTTCACATTTGCCTTAGAAAAATTTTAAATTTCCCTTAGGAAAATTCATCAACCTGGTGCCCATTTGAAATCTTTATCACAGAATCCTGGGCAAGTTGTGGAAGACCTCAAAATCAACTCCTCATCGATAATCTTCAATACCCAGAAGAAAATTTTCTTTCAAAACGTGTTGAATTCATGGGTGCACAACGAACGGGTTCATTTAATTTTCTTGAATTTTGCACCTTGGAAAAAAAAAAATTCAACAAATTTATTCAAGCTCCTCATATCTGTGAAAATCCTATTGCTCTGACTTGAGAAATATTTTTGTTGACCTTGTGCAGCTAGCATCATTGGACTTCTTCACTGGCAATCCATTCATGGCTTAAGAAATTTCATCACTTCGCCAGACTTGGGCGTTTTTCCTAAGGAAGAACATTTTTTTGCCTTCGAAAATTTTATTCATTCTTCAATCCATCTTGCCAGTGGTGAAAATTTCATCAACTTCACTTAGAAAAAAAAATTTCCTTTAAATGCCTCGGGAGCACACATCATGCCATGGAGAACATTTAAAATCCAACGCCCTCTATGTTTTACTTTCATCACCTCATAGGCCTAATATTCCCAACGCCTCAGCAATATTTACTTCCCCCTTACCACCTTGGGCGCATTTTATATGTCATGGAGAACCTTTTTAATTCTCAACGCCTTAGTCATTCACATCACCTTGCACTTGGCGCATTCAGCATTTAGAACAGGATACTTCACACATACGCCTAGCATATTTTATTAACCTCACCAATACTTAACCACTTTCCAACTCAAATCCCCTCTTTACTTGGCGCATTCAAAGGTTGGAGAGGAAAGTCAACACTAAGATATTCCCATCTTGCACAACACCCAGCAACCTCCACTTGTCTTCATCTCTATTTGGGCGCATTTTACCCCTTGAAGAGGATGGGTGCATTTGGAGGGTGGAGGTGGATGAGATTCCAATACTTAGAAATTTTCTTTGCATGTCATGCTTGGCTTGAGGTGAGGGCGCATTTTGCCTATGGTGAAGGATAAACTTTGTTGACTCTTTGACTTTTCCCTAACTTGCTTTGAATCATGGGTGCATTTCAGCATATGTGAAGGATGACTCTTGATCTTCCTTATTTTTGTCTTGACATGCCTTGATTTGGACGCATTTTGCCCATGTAGGAGGATGAACTTTACTTAGAAATTTTCTTTTCATGTTATGCTTTCAAGGTGGGCGCATTTAGCCTATGTTGAAGGATGAAACATTTTGACTTTCCTTTGACTTTATTACTGCATGGTCGCATTTCCACATAGGAGGTGGACGAAGCTCACACCTAGAAAATTTTCAAACATGAGACCTTGAGCTGGGCGCATTTTGGCATGGAAGCAGGATGAAGCTTGCCTTAGAAACTTTTTTTTGTTTCTACTCCACCAACTTGGGCGCATTTGGCATGAGGAGGTGGATGAAATTTTAACTTAGAATATTTTCTTCACATTCCTAAGGTAAGTTGGGCGCATATAGAGGCATGAGCAGGATATCTTCATCACTTAGAAAAATTTTAATCATGCCTGTGAGGAGGGCGCATTTTGGGGTAGTTGCAGGATAAACTCATGCCTTAGTCACTTTTCCTCCGTCTTTGCCCGCTTCTTCATGCCTTACTATATGTTGTACCCAAACCAAATTTTTTGCTTCATCAAGGCATTTTGCATAAAATAGTCTAAACCTTGTTAAATGTTGTAAAACACAGTTTTTGGGCAGTATCAAGCATGGAGTTTTTGTCAATAGTTTGTCAGTCAAAGTTTTATTGATCAGAACCTGAAGCAGAGACTCAAAATGGAGCTTTTCACGATAGAGGAGCGTCTCACGACGACATTTCATTTCACATGGTCATTCCAATGATCGAGACAGAGTTTTCAGTGGTCAATTTATGAAGATTTTTCAAAGGAAAAGTCAGAAAGTGCAAGTATAGCTCAGGGGCGCCCAACTTGTTGAAGGTCAAGATCTTGTTTAAAATGTTCAAGCATCCAGTCAATCTCTTCAGAATTAGTCTGGCTATCCGTTGAGCTATCCAACGAAGCTTTCTGAGACCTACAGCTCCGGCAAACGGCGACAGAAGTTGAAATCCCTAAATTTCCAGATGTGAGAAATTTGTCTTTTTCAGGCAAAAGCGTGCCTCTAGCTTGAGGGCGCCCATCTTGAGGAGGGGGTAAAACTTGGCGTATCCGACAGCGAATACAGTCAATTTGTTCACGATTAGTCTGCTCATCCGATGAGATATCAAACGTAGTCATCCGAGTTTCAGAACTCTGGCAGCAGTCATCTAAAGATCAGCTTAAAATGGAGTTTTCATGTTTCTGAGCTTCTCCGTTTGTTCCCAGTGCAAGTACAGCCCAGGGGCGCTGGCTTAAGGGACCCTCCAGATGGCAAAATTTGCAGACAAAGTCTTCCTAACATCAGTAGTACTCTAGCCTAGCTCCGCAACGCACCATTCTGCTTGTCAATCCGACGTTCCAAGTGGTCATGGTAGAGATTCTACCGAGCATGTAATTTCACGGGCGAACCAACAAATGATTTTCAGTGTATTTCCACAGTCCAGAGGCGCCTAGCCTTTAGGCCTGTCAGATGAGCCCGTTCACGTTCGAAGTCTTCACGACTATTGAGCGTAATCATTTTATCTATCCAACGAGCCTAGCCGTCAGCCTTCGGGATTTGGCAAACGCTCGTACGTGCGAGGTCTTTGGTGTAATACTGCAAAGTGATGATGTCCGAAAAATGGCCGAGTTTGGAGTGGTAATTTTAATTAAAATACGCACTGGAGTTTTTGAGGTCTTAGAAGCAGTTTTCTTGCCTCGTCACCTCCAGAGACTTCTCTTGTAGGCCCTTCTGGCTGTCCGTTAAAATAGATAGTGCTCGAATCGGGTCATCCCAGCTCCAGATATCAGACGTCAAAGTAGGGTACTTAGATGAAAGTTCGACTTTCGTCAAATTGACATCAGTGCAACTAAGAGCCAGGGGCGCTTTTACTTTTGAGGCCCTTAACACAGCTTTCAGGTGTCGTGCATACATTCGATGAATGCAGAATATCTCCAGGCATGCAGTGAGTTTCGTTTCCTGTTAGCAGGATTCACCGTTCACCATTGGCAGCCGTTTGAAGCGCCAGATGGCAGTTTGAGAAGAGTCTGGAATCCGTAAAGGCAATTTAATCAGGGGCGCCTAATTTTTCAAGGGGTTAAACGATGGATTTTGCAGTAGTGTCTCCCAGCAAACATTTCTTCCTTGTTCAGTAGGCTTCCCGATGAATATCTCAGATCAGTCTCAGCATCACCTGGTCATCCGGAAATCAGTGTCGAAGTTGGCTAGTCGTGACAGTGCTGTCAGCTATAAAATAGGGAGTTAGTAAAAAGTGAAGTATCTTGAGCAAATGGACGCCTATATGCTCAAGAGATGACTTTTTGGAATCGTTGAAGTATTACGATGAATCTCAGAGCTTCAACCAAAATTGTCAACTGAAGTTCAGAATATTTGTCATTTTAGCATAAGATGGCGATTTTCTATTTTTGGCGCTTTTGCATAATAATAAATATTTTATTATTTTCAAATTTGAACTTCCAATCAGTGGCAGTGCAACTGAAAGGCAACCAATCAGAGGACTTCTATTCTTGTTAGGGTTTTGAATTCTTGCAGTTGCTAAGTGGTGCGAATTTCTTCTTATTTAACATGGCGCCATCTTCATTGTTATTCACAAGCTTTCAAAGAAAATTCATATTTCATTAAGAGAAAATTTAATCTTAAGAGAAATTCGTGATTTTCTAAAGCAAGTTCATATTTTTCAAAGGGAAATCGAAGTTTATTAATTTCAAAGCAATCTTCAAAGATAAATTTGTATTTCTTCAGAAGAGAAGGCGCATATCTTCAAAGCAAATTCATCCAAAACAATTCACAAATTCCTCAAAGGCGTTTTCCTTAAATCAATAAAATTCACAAGTTCTCCAGAGATTCAAAGGCGGATTTCATATTCAAAGGCCGATTTCATTTTCAAAGTCGAATCCTCAAATTCATTATAAATTCGTATTTTCTTCAAAGGAAATTCAAATTTCATTCATCTTCAAAGGCGCAAATTTCAAGAAGGGAAAATTCGTGGTTTTTCACACAAAGGCGAATTCTTCCAGTTTAAGAGCAAAATCTACATCAATTCACAGAGGCGATTTTTCCTAACATATCTTTTCGCAGATTCAGGTTCACAGTTGTCAGTTATCTGAAGAAATCTTGGGCGATTTTCACAGAAGAAGGCATAATAAAAACGTCTTTTTCATCCTTTAAATCACAGATTTCTCACAAAATACATAGTGCATGTTCCTGAAATTGGCGAATTTGGTGAGTCTCAGTATCTGGATCATTCTCATATAATTTCCTCGAGTTGAAATTGTGCGTTTGATTTTTCACGAATTTTTAGCTTCAGAACATTCGTTCTCGAATTGCTAATTTAGAATCCTTTTCTGGACAAAACCCATATTTCGGATTTTTCGCTGAAAATAATTCTTCGAAAGGCTATTTTTAACTCTCGCAAGCTATTTTTAGCTTCCAGAAATCTTGTCAGAATATAGTCAAGTTCACAGTCAATAGGCGAATTTTTCAGAATGCAGTTCACTCAGCTCGAATACAGGACCAAAACCATCCTTACTCATGATTTCCGCAGGTTGGTTGAGATAGACCTTCATAAAGTATTGCCAGAAGCAATGCTAGACCCAGTTAAGATCAGAAGTTCAATCATTCAGAATATTGAGCAATCTGGTTTACTAGAGGCCGCTTCCATACCTATCTCCGTTCACTGTGTTGAGTTTGTGATGGCTTGCATTAAGCATTACAATCCTACTACTCGTGAGATAGCGTCAGTTGATGGACGGGTCATTTGCAGTCTCAAGCCTCTAGATATCGAAAGGAGTTTTGGCATTCCTCAGCATCAGAACAGTTTAGTTATTTCTATGGAGCAGTGTGAGCAGGCATTTGATGCTGATGTGGACAAGTGTCAGAAGAAGATGGCAAAAAGATGGTTAAAACAAGCAAAGAACAGATTGCCAAACAATGTGGGTCGTGGTGAGTACAAGGATGACTACGCGATTCTAATCACACTCTTGAATCGTGTCTCAGGTCAAGCACACGCAAATGTTTTCCAGCCTTGGATGTATTACATTATTGGTCGCATCATTTTTGGGCAGGAGCATTATGACTGGGCATCCTTCATCAGCGACGTTCTCCACAAGCAGATCACCGGTTTCCTGGTTGCCCATGAGTTTCACATGTGTTCATACCTCATGTACTTGATCGCTTATCAGGGTTAGTTCCGAGGACTTAACACCGTGGGCATTCTCACTATTCAGAAAGTTTATCAGTATTATGATCAGCTCTAGTTCACCAAAGCTGAACGTCATTTCAAGCGTGTTCACGAGGCTTTCTTGACTTACACAGTGAGGAATTTAGACCGGGAGTTGCACGTTCGTATCTCGGCAGTTGCTAGGGCAGGGATGTATGGATGGGCAGATTGGTTTATTCAGTTCCCAACATACACCTACATCCGAGTATACGGCTTCACAGGAAATCCAGCTATGCTTCCACGTTATCCTTCGGATAAGGCAGTCTTTCAGGAGTTCCTTAGACAGATGCATGATGTTCATCGTCTTCTACGCCGCAGGCACAGACCATCTCTTAACTTTCCTTTTCAATTTGGAATGTATTGGTGCAAGTCGGCAATTGATGCCAAGATCGCAGGACAGGAGCTTGAGAAATATCATCTTAAGTATCTTGTTGAAGCACGTGCCTATGACCTTTCAGGTCATTATACAGCTCGCCTTGCTGGAGCTACATATCACGAGCCTTCTATGGAGGATTACTGGGCAAATTGCGCAGATGATTTCGAGGTTCGCAGACGCAGTTACGGCCGCTTCTCTCTCTCACAGATTTCTGTTTTCTTGTCAGAAGATGTGGGAGATTTATCAGATGATGAGGGAGAGGTTCTTCTTCAGTTTTTCAGAGAGCAGGTCGATACACAACCGTTGCCAGCAGTTGATTGGTACGCCAAAGAATACGCAATGGTCAAGGAGAGGTCAAGTAGAGTTATTCAGAACAGTATACTTTACCTCGACAGCAAGAAGACAAGGAGGGTAAGTGTGCCCAGAGCAGAGCCGCCAGTAGTGGTGAATCCTTCGCTACCTTCCTCGTCAAAACCTAAATAAAAGAAGAGGAGTAACCCTCCAAAGAAAGTACAAGCACCAAATAACTCAAAGGGCAAGGCGCTTGCCACTGTTACACACACGGAGCCTGACAGACAGCCTATCACAGAGCCAGTTCAGAGGTCAGTTCAGAGCCCGCCATACCTGAGGTTTAGCCTCAAGTTCTTACACCAGTTTCAGAGCCGTCACCAGTCCCAATTCACATTGAATTGGATTTAGACTCTCCACCTCGCAATGGGTCTTCTACACACTCACTCTCATCAGTACCTCCTGTCGCTAGTGAGAACCCTTCTAGTAGCATTAGCCGAGACCAATCTTGGATCGAAGCTCAGCTAGGAAGGAATAGGAGGCAGCCATCTTATGTTCTCAATCATTCTGATTTTGATGACATTTACCAGGATGCGCCAGATAAGAGAGTCAAAAACATGGTTCATGTAGAGAGAAACACTGACATGGAGATTGTCATTGAGACTACCGTACCTCCACAGGGGAAGAACTTGGCTGATTTGGAATCTCAGGATTTTGAAGTTATCACCGTCAACCTTGGTCGCAGCACACGCTAGACTCAGGTTGATCTTCTACAAGTTGCTATAGACAGTGCCAGGGATAGAATACTAAAGGACGGAGAAGATAAGGCAGCCCTCAAGGCTGAAATCAGCAGCTTCGTCAGTATATTTCTAGCCTTGTACATAGACCCGATGCCATTAACACACTCCCACCGATGCTTGAGCCTCCAGCAGAGCAAAGTCAACTCAATCACTTAGTTGCATATGGCAAGCGTTTGGAGGAATGGGAAGAAGAGTTCGTTGCTAGAGGCCGTGCTATGCTTACAGAGTTATATCAGTTGCGGTACAATGCACGAGAGCTCCGTATTCGTCTTCAAGATGAGGAACGGGATATGGCAATTAACAAACCCAGAGATGAAATTATGATTGCTCACCTGAGTGTGGCTTATGATACAGTCATAGATGCAGAGGACAGAGAGGCTATCTACTCTTGGAAAACGCAATTGGTTTTCAGAGTAAAGATAGAGGACAGCTTGGCATCAGAGTTGGTTGAGAGTAGAGAGCACGTCACTAGTGCACTGGTTTGTGAGGACTCTAGTATCTCGCTTACCGTGTCAATACCAGATCGAGGGTGGTGCCTACGTGGAGCTCACCAATGTTCAGTCAGAGCTCCAGGCACTCATTCATACCATTTTCAGTGGGGAGACCGTTGGCTGTAAGGTTACTCAGCTTTTACAGTCATGTCAGCATTGTTCGATGAGGCAACGAGTAGGGCAAACTTCAGTCTCAGATCACAGCTGGTGAGGATATGCCATCGACATAGTATTCTTCGTCAGAGTCTCATAGCTCCAGATAGTGATGCAATTAACAATCTCGTTGAGGGATTGATTGCTCGAGATCACACATAGTAAACTTCAGTTCCCACCTCTCAGGATAGACATTACACACACGAGTTGAACTTGTTGTTTCCCTTTCAAGTTAACTCGATGTTGTCATCACATGCATATCTATTCTGAGACTCGCCTTTCACACTTGGAGTTTTATTTAGGGTTTTTACGTTAGCTGATGATAGTCTTCTAGTTAACTTGCTTTCAATAAGGAACTGCATGCACACAAGGTTAGATTTTAGGGTTCCCTACACCTTGATGTATATAAATAAGAGCTTATGCTTATTTGTAAATAACTTTTGCTTGAGAGAGAAATATATGCTGCGCCTACCTTGCCCTCAATATTGCTCTTTTGGTATTTGTTCATGTGTCTTCGCTATTACGATTAATTGTTATGCCACATAGGGTTTCAAGAGATTGTAATGGTGAATTCTTTCCATAGTTTAGATAAATCTGTTTTGTGTATATTTATCATTGAGATCAATTGTTATGCCACATAGGGTTCCAAAAGATTGAGATGATAAATCTGCTTTATGTAAATTTACCATTGTGATCAATCGTTATGCCACATAGGGTTTCATGAGATTACAGTGATAAATCTGTTTTGTGAATCTTTATCATTATAATTGAGGGTTATGCCACATAGGGTTTCGTGAGATTGTAGTGATAGAGCTGTTTTGTGAAGTCTTTACCATTTTGATCAAGTGTTATGCCACACAGGGTTCCATAAGATCGTCTTGGTAAATCCTCAAATCTGTTTTGTGCCCAATAAGCTTGTTTAGATTGAGATGATAGTTGCGCCACCTTGCCTTCAAGTAGAGAATCTAAACTCGTTTATCGTCAATTAGTCAAACCTTGCTCCGTTTCCTCTTGCTCTGTTTTCCTGAGGAGATTGGATAGATTAGTTTAGTTGTAGTTGGTAGATCTGCAAAACCAGAAAAACTCAGCTGCAACGTATAAGTTCTTTCAAGAAAGTCTTGTGCCTCTACAGCTGAAACAAAAAGACAGGACATAGTTTAGCTTATTTCCTTTGCAAGTATTTTTGTCAAAGCACAACGAGGGAGCTTCCCCTTCTAATTTGAAGAGCACTCATTGCGTAGTGTGCATAGGCTGTTCATAACAACTTTTACTCTAGAGGTGTTAGTTGTTACGCCAACACTATAAATAGTAAGCCTTTTAATTTTCACACTTCGGGAGCTCAGATTGCCTTGAGATTTTGAACACTGGATCTTCATGACTCCATTAACCGGTGGACACTGCCATTCTGAGTTGACCTGCTAAAAATAGCATATTTCTGGAGGTGTTTTGCTATAAATAGTAATTGCCTGCTTCTGATAGCTCCACTGCTCCGATTGACTTGAAATTTGAATGACGCGCTCCTCACCACGTGACCTTACTGCTGACATCGGCGCATGCAACTGATTTGCTATTTTTAGCCTATTTCCAAAATGACTTACTATAAATAGTAAGTGCTTCGTTTGATCTCAAATTTTACCAGCAGATAGCCTGAAGGATGCTAATCATGGTGGTTTACACCGGTTTTCGAAAATTATGCCCTTTTACCCCTCTTTTCAGGTCCCGAAGCTAGAAACCCTAATTTGTTTTGCATGCGTATCAAATGATCTCTGTTTGTCTTCGTTTCTGCTGCATTGTGATCAGCTCATGATTCTGAATTGTTGGGAAGCGGCTGCCTGGACGCACTTGCTAAAAATAGTAAGTTCCTTACTGAGTGATTATCTCCATTTGCATGCCATACCACTGTGTAGGTCTCGAAAAACCCAGAAGGAATCATCCGACATGCGAAAGAAACCCCGACATGCAAACCCTAAAAATAGCCCCGGAAGACCGAATTCTGAAAGTTGTTATCTCACTTTGCATGTTATACTGTCGCGAAGGTCTCGAAAAACCCAGAAGGAATATGCAAACATGCAGAGAAAAACTCTGCATCTAAGCCCTGAAATTTATCCCGGAAGCTGAACTGCTAAAAATAGTAAGTTGTATGTTTCAGCTCAAATTTTGCACGCGAGCAGCTTGATGTATTCTGAACGCAGTGACTGTCGGAATTTCAAAAATGCTGACGGACTGCCTGTAATTGCACACTTACTAAAAATAGTAAGTACCTTAGAATCTGATGAAAATTTGCTGAGAGCCTGCTGGAAGCATACTGACAGCAATGCCAAGGTTAGATTTCAACTTGATTACTTCATTTGATTTTAAATCAGCTAGAGAGTTCAAAACCCTAACTCTCAGACTTGGCCAAAACTTCAATTCAAGCTCAATGATGGGCACAATCCCGGAAAGACATACAGTAGAAAAGAGAGACAACGACAAAACAAACTAAAATCAAGCCAAAAGTTCGGAACGAAGCAAAAATTAGGGGGTCCCCATTTGTAATGGGGCAATGTGTGAAAAACGTCACAACATTAGCCCCAACCTAAATAAATGTTCCTGAACATTTCAGAGACAAAATCCATTCCATACTCAGAACCCTTGGATAATTCTTTCAAAACCTATCAATTGACTAGGGGATATACTTAAAAGGGAAGAAAAATCCTAAATTGGATCACGGCACCTCATCTTTTGATTACAAGTGTGTGCATATGCGTTTGTTCCAGCTCAAAAGACCACTGAAGTTCCCAGAATCCGTCCCAGCAAGTTAAATAAATATCTTTACTTCAAAAGCATCCTGGACATTGCCTCGCTGCCAATCAGGCGTCCATAGCCCCGATGAGGTTATTGCTACAATTCTCACGAATATTGCTCCACTGTCGGTCGGGCGTCCATAGCCCCAGTGGAGTTACTCGTATGTTCCCAAAACCAATATTTCATAATATTTCTCTTTTAATTTCTCATTTTCTTGCTTTTCAGATATTTCTTTTAAGCACATTTTCTTTTCTTCATTTGATTTCTCCGTCAATTCCTTGATTGGCTGGCAGGCAATGAAGCCTCCAATGGGTTTGAGAATTGTAGTGGCACTGAAGCAAGATGTAAGATTTTCACTCGCCACGACTTCTCCTAAGAAACCTCAATGACTTAGAGCAATTAATCATGTGTGTAAAATATAGCATTCATGAGACTTGGTGTCAAGACACAATAGATGATTCCCTTCCGAGTCAAGTACAGATCCTAACCAAATGATAAGACTTGAAAAAATAACCTCGGATTCTAAAGCACTTCCTGGATGATTATCTAAGAAATGGACTAACATTATATCAACATTGCATTGGAGTGTGGCGAAACCAACACAACATCCCCCTTACAAATGGGATCCCCTTTTATTGAAAGCGAACTAAACTATGAAAGCTAGACAACTAATCTAAACAAAAACAAAAACTTTAAGCGAACAACAATCAAAGGACCTAAGTATATACAACTCCTAGCATGATTTCTCAAGATGTGCAGTAACAGCAAAGTAGTAGTCATAGTACGAAGTTTTGCAAACTTGTCTTTAAACTCAGAAAAATATTCTTTCAAAGGACAAATCTGAAATTCAGGCAAAACTTCAGGAAAGATTAGTAACTGTGGCAACTCATCTGGACCATGATTAATCCATAAACAAGTTTTCTTTCCTAAATCTCCATAATCAAAATGATATTCCTTGTAATCAACAGCAAGGAAAGATATAACCTAGTGGTCTTCATCGTCCATTGCTTCATCAGGAGGTCGAAGTTGATGGTGAACCAAGCTTTTTGCATCCAAAACGTGGAGATGATCCAAACTGGGAGGAGTGGGGCGAGAAATAAATTCAAGAGGGAATTTGGAAACTTGGATCATTTCATGCGCTAGCTCCTTTTGAGTACCTAACAATGGCTCAAACCCCAACCCGAATTGCTCTTCACTTTCCATCTCTTTATCAAGCAGTATTTCATTTGTTTCAATTTCATCAAGCAACTCTTCCATGACTGTGAATAATGGATCAAGTGCTAACGCGAAGTGCATTTCATATTCTGCATCCATCTTGGTAGCCCATTGATCATCAAACATATCATCTTGCCTTAAGCTGCTTACCATTTCTTCCATCTTATTCACGCATGGCTGAACCTTTTCATCAAGGAGCGTTCCTTCTTGGAGCGTATCGAAATCACTTCCCTCTTCACATTCTCCTCCTCGAATGAATAAATCTTTCACATCATCTCTACTTTGAGCTAAGTCCTTTGTTCTTGGTTCTCGATGATCTTCAATAACTCGCAATCTAGTACATTCATTCACTTCCATATGCTGACAGTTGCCATGGGTAGTTTCTCTTCCTTGGATATATTCCATTGCTTCTTTGATCTTCCCTCCAATAGCCTCTTGTTCTAACATGATGTAGGAACAATCTTCATCTGCTTGCTCACTAAGCTCGATCAAATCATCTTGTTGCGACTTATTCTCCTCATGTTTGGATGATGTTGAGGTATCCTCTCCATTTGGTGCTAAAAATGTATGTGTGGCATATTCAATCCATCCTTTATCTTTGAAGAATCCATGTGGTAGTACCGGTAATCCGAGGTGACATCTGGCGAAGTTGATGGCTACTTCACATGCTGTGCAAGTGAACTCTGGATGAGGTGCGCTGTGAATCCGGCACCAACGAGGGAGCAAAACACCTTTCAAGCAAACATTGCCTAGCTCCATCTGAGTTTGGATCCTAAGTATGAATCTCATGAAGGCCTCATCCACAACTTCAGGAATGCTATAATCATCAAGTTCCACATCCAATACTCCTGGCTTGGGGACATCCCAAAAGAAAATTTTCCCTTGGAGAACAAGCTCTATCCTTGAGAGGAATGTTAAGCAACTAATTTCTTCGTGTTGGGAGGTTTCATGAATTCGACATCTTCCTGGCAAAGCAAACTTGGACAAATTCTCGGGCCACAGCTGTGCATTCAATCTTTCATGAATCCGACCAATATCCACACAATTGTCTTGAGGGCAAGAAAAGTGCCCATCCATTGAGAAATCTCTTTTTTGATTTTCCATTTTTTTTATTTTTTTGAATTTTTCAACTTTTCACTTTTTTTGGATTTTTTGACATAAGACAAATCTAACATATCTCTGATTTGGGAACTTCAAAGCTCATACTGGTTCCTTCCAGTCTCTGGAACAATTCGAAGCTCGCCCTCCTTCTAGCACCAATTCCTGTTTAGGCCCACATACGGGAACGTCCCCAGAAGGTAGACATCAGAAAAGAGACAGACAGAGAGAGAGAGAGAGACAAAAACCAAAGCCAAAAGACCATAATGGAGCAAAAATTAGGGGTCCCCATTTTGAATGGGGCGCTGTGTGAAAAGGTCACAACAGCCTCCTGCATATGGCAATGCGTACATGTGCTTATGTGTCATATTAAGGATGGTGTGTATCAAAGGGTGTGCAGTTATGCATAATTGCTTCAACATACTCCTATCACTTTTTGACAAGCTTCATGAAACTATTTTAAATGGAGACCTAAAGCCAGCAACCCTGAATTGATTTCTAACTAGAGACGCATCGCTCTCCTTAATGTCTCCTACAAGGCCATTGCCAAATCCCTCACACTCCACATCCGCAACCTGCTCCAACTCATTATTTGACCTAAGAAACCAGCTTTCATTAAGAGCAGATATATTTTGACAACATCATTGCCATTTGGTAAGTCATGGAATGACTTTTTCGCTCTCATCAGCGGGCAATCGTTATTAAAATCGATTTTGAGAAGGCTTTACAACAGGATTAAATGGCCCTTTGTCCTTTCCATGCTGAAGGCACTTGAATTTGGTCCTTGATTCCTGCAATTAGTGACAATGCTCTTTGTTTATGGTTCTACTGGCCTTACTATTACTAGCACACAATCCAAATAGTTCGAGCTTTTCCACTTCATCAAACAAGGCTGTCATTTTGCTCCTGCTCTATATGTACCTGCTGCAAAAGGATTTTGCTATCTTTTTCGCGATGCCACACAACTTTTCCTTTTCCATTGATTCTTCCCAATAGTTGGCTAACAGTTATTTTATGAATGACTCTTTAACCCCTATTGAGGATGAGTTCAATGTCAAAAATTCCATTCAATGCCTCAATCTTTCCATTTAACTTCAGGATCTAGTATTCAATGGAAGAAAACTCCGTGCTATAGGCAATCCTTCCTTCTTGTGCCTGTCAATTTCAAACATTTGGTTGGAAATAGATTGATCATGGAAATATTTTTCACTTTTTAAGCACTCCCTTTGCCTTTCAACCTTCACCTCCTTTTTTGTGGCGATTTGTGATTGACAGAGTTGAGAAGTTAGCCTACTAGATCAGCAAGCCTCTATCCCTTGCTGGCAAGTTTCAACTTTGCTCAAAGGTACTAGCTATAACCCAAGTTCATTATTCTTTGTATTAAGCACCTTCTAAAGTTGCTTATAGAAAGTTACAAAAAGTTCTCTAACACTTCATTTGGATCATTCTAAAAAAAGGAAAAAAGATTTCATGGGGTTGATTGGGAATTTTGTAGTCTTTCCAAGGATTTTGGTGGCCTTGGCCTTCTTGCAGTCCACAAGAAGGCACTACTCTTTGTGCTAAGTAAATAATTAGGGATCCAAATGGCAATGAGGCTTGGAAGATTCTGCTCAAGCCTTACAGCTGCACGGATTGGAAAAACCTAGTTTTTCCCTCAATTGCAATCGTGAAGGTTTTAGTTAAGATTCAAAGTAGTTTATTACCAAAATCATTTGGAAAGCATGTGAAGCTATCAAACCTTGTCTTTTATGGGATAGTTATAGTTTTAGAGATGACCTCTCTATGAACCAACATTCTCTATAGCAATCCTTAGTCATCAATTTCCATGATTTTATGATTATTGAGATGCCTTGGATTCAAGCATTTAACCTTTTCAAAAGAGGTATCACAAATCATTTCTAATCTCTTTTCCAAAGCCACATGCTCTTAGCTCTCATGACCAAAGGCTAAGACTAAGTATAATTTTAGTAATTAGGCCCAAGAATCCTTTTAGAAAATCTTGGAGGCGGATCCTCCTCACATGCGGCACAAGATTGTTATCCAGTCCATGCAGCCATGGTGGAAGGATTGGAAGTGGTACCCAGCCACTCCTTTTCGTAATTACACTCCTACTATGGGCTATGCTTGGCTTTTCCACACTTCATATGGTGCAGAAATTGAAGGAGAGGTGGTCTCTCCAATCCACTTTGCAAACATGGTGCCACAAGTTTCAAACTATTTTGAAAGACGCTCTAGAACCTAAGCTTGCTCATTTTTCTCAATGTATCCTTTACCAAGTCTAACCACTATGATCCCATATGGTCCATCTTGGGGTTTTAAATGCCAAGCATCCTTTTTGCGAAGAATTGGAGACCATTAAGCACTAGTTTTTTCCAAGATCTCAATCTGCCTGCACCTAGATTCGTGACTTCTTCAAATCTCTGGCATGAACCTTTGTCACGGTAGATTGTACTTCTAGAAGACTACCCCAAATTTCTGGAGAAGTTCAGCCAAATTTGGCATGCATTCCAAGTGAAAATCCTATTGTCTATTCGGAAAGATAGAAAGTCACTATTTTTTCAAATGCTTTTATTGATCAACATTTCTCTTTGCATGCAAAATTAATTATCATCTGTGATGCTTTTCTCACATTCAATCCTAGGCCAAAAAAGCGGTACTGGAAGTTGCACATTTGCAAGTGCTTCTTGATCATTGCGGTAATGCTCCTTGCATTCTAGCAAGGGTTCCTCCCAACTTGCCTACTATTGTGCTCATTATAAATCAAGGTGCCTAAGAAGAGAATGCAATAACAGCATACAAAAACATACCAAGCGTTACAGTAGTTGGTCTCTACCTCCTTCGGCAAGTCCACTAGTTGGTGTTTGCCTCCCCAAGCAATCAGCCCCTCCTCTACATCTTCCAACAAGCACAAATGGTAGCCTCCTCTGTGGCAAGATTGGAAGTTTTCTCACCTTACACTAGCCACTCTAAAATATCCCATAGCAATTTTGTATGCAAAAATTTTTCACTTTCACCAATTTATGCAATTAGGCATTTCATCAAACAGTTTGCAAGTATACAATTTAAACTCATATACAGTTTGAAATGGAATTTCTTCAAAACAAATCATTTAAATAATATGTCTCAGCATTCCATATTATGGATAACCAAACTAATACCAGTTTACGGTTGGAAGATATTACTCAACAAACAGTAGTGCTTATTTCATTGCAAGTTTTGCATAACCATAGAAGCATAAATCTGCAAAAAAAACCTGATTAATCGTGATTTTTAAAAAATCTGCAGGCTGGACGATTTTTTGAAAAAATTGTTGACCTTTTGGACAACGATTTCTTCCCATTTAAAACTGCAAAATCGCGAAAAAACGTGTTTAAAACCTGCAAAAAAACGCGAACAACATCACGCTGATTTTCGTGCGAAAAAAAAAAATCATGAGACCATAGCTTGTTGCTTACTATTATTCTTTGATAGAATTTTTCCAAGCATCCATAGCTTGTTCCAAAGCACCTGTTTTAGGTTTTCAGCCATAGCAGCAAGGCAGGAAACTGTTTGATAAAATGCTTTGGTAGACATGTATGAAAAATGTGGTAGCATAGACAAGGAGCTTCATCATCGGGAGCTTCTGCTCTCTAGCACGTCATTTGCTACAATTGATTTTTTTGGAACTTTGTACTTAGTTTATAGGTTGACTTTGTACAAAGTCACAAACTATATTGTAATAGACATTTTGACAACTGTCACCATCTGATATGTAGTAGTAGTATGTTTTGTGCAATGTAATCAGTAACCAACGAAAATCTATTTTCTGTAATTCATGGATTGAACTCTGTATTTTATTTGCTCTCAATGTCCGTATGCTATGGAAATGCCATTAAATTTTTTTAAAAAGTAGTTTCTCACTGTTTTCTTCAAATTTTTGCCTTTTTTTGTAAATCCGATTTTTTCAAAAAATCCTGAACTTTTGGTTTGCCGATTTTTTCCCGAAACAATTAATGCTGCTATGTGCAGCATAACATTTAGAACTCTGAAGATACACAGCCAGCTGCAAATAAAATATTTAAAAATTTCTGATATGAAAGTCTGACCTGGAAAATTCCACCAATGAATATCCAACTCCGCACACTTAACAAAATGATACGCAGGTTTTTTTTCTTTGGATGTGATGGGTCTTCAATCACTTACGACAGCTCCCAAAGAATATATATGGCAGCTAGGAGAAGTCGCCTCACCCAAGAGAGGTGTCAATGCAAGTGTATTGACTTTAATTGACTTCCAGCTCCCTCCATGTCATCCTCAAGACCATTTAATGAAGCGCAGTGCCCAACACATTAAATGCATCGGTTAATAGATGTCCACGGCTGGTCTACCAGTCTGAAATTTGAAAGCTCCCACTAATAAAATGAATCAACACTTGCAAGGAAGGCCACTCGGGCCTCTTAAAGAAATTGGTTCCCTTTATTGCAGTCGCTGATACCAAGGGAAATGGTATTCCTTGAATGCTCACAATGGTACGGCTGGTATAAGCAGCTGACATAATATTATTTATTTCAACTCCCTATTTCCACACATTACATATATCCTGAAATTTGTCTCTGCAAGAGACTTTCCAAATTTTGTAAACTTCCCCATGAAATCCAATGTGAGAAATTCGCACAATCTCTCCAACAACCGGCTAGGGCAGATTAGTCACACTATCAAAACCAATCACCCTTAGGTTTTCCATCCTAGGGTTCCAAACTCCAAAAAGCTCTTCAAAATCACCAAGTAGAATAATATCCAAGCATAACACAAATGAGCTCCACTTTTCACTTTTGAATGTAATTCCCCATTAACTTTTCGAATTCCTGATTTTTGATATTTTAAAAACAAACCCAAGGATAAAAATAAAGTGACTATTGTAATATTTCATAAATAATCACCAAGTCACTTTATAAACTCCATTAAATTAATGAAATAATATTATCCTTAAAATATACTAGAAATGGATAATATTAAATAATTAATTAAAATATTCCCTTAATTTCTAACATTAGCCTAAAAGAATAAAATAGGCTAATTAAGTCACTCTTGCCTACGCATTGGAAGGAGACATTACAGTCCTCCCTTCCCAAAATTGCTTGTTCTCAAGCAATTGCAAATTAGGATGCTGAAGAATCTGCTCTCCTTCCCAAGTTGCATCCTCCACTAGTAAATCCCTCCACCTCGTCAAGTACTCCTTGACTACTATGCTCCTCAACCTCCTTTGGAACCAAAACCAATCTACCCTCATCCAACGATGGAAGCTCTGGTGAAGATGTAAGATGCTACCCCAATGCCTTCTTGAAGCATGACACATGAAATACATTGCGTATCCTGCTACTCTCTAGCAACTCAAGCTCATACAACACTTCCCCCACTCTACGCGCAATCCTATAAGGACCATAGAAGCAAGGTTTTAGCTTCTCTACACCACTTTTCTTCAAGGAGGACTACCTATAGGGTTGTAGGCGCAAGAAAACCAAGTCCCCTACCTCAAAGATTCTCTCAATGTTGTGCCTATCTGCATACATTTTTTGTTGATTTCAGGCACTTTGTAAGTTATCCTTGAGAGATCTAAGGATATCCTGACTTTGTTTGATCCAATCGTTGGCTTTAGGAGCCAAGCTATCCCTGAAGGCCAAGTGCAAGAATGATAGAGCATCATAACCATACATTGCTTGAAAAGGAGTCATCCCGATCGACATGTGATAGGTGGTGTTGTAGTAGTGTTCACCCAAGTGCAACCACCCAATCCACACTCTCTATTGCCCTGCCACCTAGTTACACAAATATCCCTCAACCCATTTGTTCACGATCTTTGTCTGGCCATCTATTTGAGGGTGGTAACTTGTGCTAGGAGTCAACTTTGTGCTAGCTAATCTAAATAGCTCCTGCCAAAAAGCAGTGAGGAACCCGCTATACCTATCGCTGATTATGTTCATCAGCAACCCATGGAGCTTAAACACCTCTCTAAAGAACAACTCATCTATTTGAGGTGCCTTAAACTCTATAGAGATGGTGAAGAAATGAGCAAACTTGGTCAATCGATCCACAACTACAAAAATGCAATCCCTACCCCTCTACCTTCGATAGACCAACGATGAAATACATAGATACACTTTACCATTTCTACTCTAGAATGGGCAATGGCTGAAGTAACCCGGCTAGAAAAGTGTGCTCTGACTTGTTTTGTTGACAAGTCACACACTCTCTCACATGTGTAAGGACATCCTCCTTGAGGCCCTTCCAAGAGAAGCTCTCTCTAACTTGTCTGTAAGTCTTAAAGTACCTAGGATGTCCTACTAATGGTATATCGTGGATGGCTCTCAAGATTTTCTCCTTAAGTTTTGACTCAAGAACCAAGTAAATTTTGCCCTTTTAGTAAATGATATCATCTACCACTATATACATGTCATCCTATGTCTTCCCATCCAAGATCTCACATGCATTTGTGTTTTTGGAATATTCCACCAAGAGGTGAGCCTTCCAATCAGCTGAGATTTCCACTAGAAAGCAAATAGCAAGTTTCCTCGAGAGTGCATCAACAACTACATTCTTCTTCCCCTTGACATATTTTATGTCAAAATCATAGGCTTGTACCTTGCTGACCCATTTTTGTTGTCGTCCATTTAGATCTTTCTGCTCCAAAAAATACCTCAAGCTATTATGGTCGGTCCTTACCACAAACTTTCCACCTACTAGATACTATCTGAACTTCACCAATGCATGCATTATGGCAAGCATCTCCTTGTCGTAGATGGAGTAGAGCCTCTCATTATCCCTAAGTTTTTGGATCTCATATGCAATAGGGTGCCTATTATGCATTAAAACTGCTCCAATGCCTTCCGTTGATGCAAACAATCAAGTATGAAGGGCTAAGTAAAGTTCGGTAATGCCAACATAGGATAAGAGCTCATCACCTCCTTATGCCTATCAAATGCCTACTGAGTCTCATTCGACCACCTAAAAGCCCCTTTCTTGGAAAGCTCTGTTAGGGGTGCACCTAATTGTGAAAACCATTTTACAAACCTCCCATAGTAGCTACATAATCCAAAGAATACTCACACCTCTATTAGTGTCCTTGGTGGTGGTCACTCAATAATTGCTTGAATCTTCTCTTGGTGAACCTGAACCCCCTTAGCATTGATCACATGGCCCAAGTAGAGAATCTCAGTTATCCCAAACTCACCTTTAGATGCCTTCGCATACAATGACTGAGCCTCCATGATACTTAACACCTCATCAAGGTGTTTTAAGTGCTCCTCTCAAGTCCGGTTGTAGATGAGTATATCATCGAAGATCACCAATAAGGACTTCCTCAATTGTTTATTAAATATGTGGTTCATACAGGAGTAGAAGATGGTTGATGCATTGGTTAGCCTGAAGGGCATAACCAAAAACTTGTGGTGCCCATAATGGCACCTGAATGCAGTCTTGTGGATATCCTACTCTCTCACCGTGATTTGATGATATCATGAGTGTAGATCAATCTTCGAGAAGTATACCACCCCATGCAATTCATCTAACAACTCATCAATCCGAGGAATAGGGTATTTTTTCTTAATAGTCTTCTTATTGAGAGCACGATAGTCTATTCACATCCTCATGGTCCCATCCTTCTTCACCAAAACAACAAAAGATGCAAAGGGACTCAAATTGGGTCTAATGTGCCCCATATCCAAGAGCTCCTTAATGGCTTTTTCAATTTCTTCCTTGAACTTCTTTGGATGCCTATAAGAGAGGGATTGATGCAAGTGTATTCACTTTAATTGATTTCCAAGTCCCTCCACATCATCCTCAAGACCATTCGATAAAGTGTGGCACCCAAGACATTAAGTGCATAGATAAATAGAGGTCCACGGCTGGTCTACTGTCTGAAATTTGAAAGCTCTCACTAATAAAATGAATTGGCACTTGCAAGGAAGGCCATTCGGGCCTCTTAAATAAATTGATTCTCTTTATTGCAGCCACTGCTGCCAAGGGAAATGGTCTTCCTTGAATACTCACAATGGTATGGCCGGTATAAGCAACTAACATAATATTATTTATTTCAACTCCCTATTCTGCACATTACATATATCCTGAAATTTATCTCTGCAAGAGACTTCCCAAATTTTGTAAACTTCGTTGTGAAATCCAATTTGAGAAATTCGCACAATCTCTCCAACAACCAGCTAGGGCATATTAGTCATACTACTGAAACCAGTCACCCTTAGGGTTTCTATCCTAGGGTTCTGAACTCCAAAAAGCTCTTCAAAATCATCAAGTAGAATAATATCCAAGCATAAAATAAATGAGCTCCACTTTTCACTTTTGTATGCAATTCCCCACAAACTTTTCAAATTCCCGCTTTTTGATATTTTAAAAATAAACTTGGGGATAAAAATAAAGTGACCTTTTTAATATTTCATAAATAATCACCAAGTCACTTTATAAAATCCATTAAATTAATTAAATAATATTATCCTTAAAATAGGCTGGAAATGGATAATATTAAATAATTAATTAAAATATTCCCTTAATTTCTGACACTAAGGCTTATTTATGAGTGGAATATTTAATTCAATCTAGTGTGACCTAAGAGACAATGGACTAATTTTGTAATTACCCTCATCACCACATTAAGGAGTAGAATATTTATGAGTGGAATATTTACTTAGTATTGCCACATTACCTCAATATAGTGTGACCTAAGAAACAATGGACTAATTTTCTAATTACCCTCTATGTTATTCTTGCCTTAGTTTGAGGTTGTCATATGTTCCATGTTTCTTGGAATAGGTTGATTCTATTCATGCATATTATAATTTAAATCAAATTAAATTATGAATTGACTTGCTCTATTTGTTTAAATTATGAATTTTAATTCAGTGTTGGGAAGGGTTGGAGTATTCTAGAAGCTTCCAATAAACCCTAGCTGGAAATTTCATCCTTATGAGGTGGTTAATAGATACTTATTTCTTGATGTAAGCAAGTCGAGTGCTTATCTCTCCATCTTATGTGAATAATGAACCCATGTGGTCTTCACATGGCTTGTAAGAAAACATTAAATTCTTATAAGAGGTTAATAAATATCTGTCATAGATGTGGGCGGATGGGTGGGTCCCTTCCCTCCCCTGCCTCTCCCTTGACACCCAATACTGGGGGTGTGTGAGTTGGCTTTGGGACGGTGGGAGAGAATTCTGAGGCGACACATCCACATCACATCTCGGACATCCTTAGTCTCAAATAGGAATGTTGGCCTTCTGAATGAAATTGGAGAGTTTAATGCGGGGCTTTAATGATCGTCAGAAAGCAGGATGGGCTTAGTTTTCAAGTCTTCCACTCTGGAACACGTAGCGTACAGCATCCATCGACAAGACTATGGTTTAGCCGGGTGGAGGTTCACCTCACTTGAAGCGTTTATAGTTATAAGGTGTTCGGACGGCGTCCGTAGACATTCTTCATTGCGAGGATGTGAGGATCGTCCTTTCATGATTTCGGCATTTGTGCGATGGCCAAGCGGATTCTCACGGGTTTATTTTTGGATCCGTTAAATTCATTTCGGTACTTGGTTTTTGCATTCTGGTTTGGTTTTCTCCTTGTGCAGGGTGTAGCTGTTCTCATGGAGGGGTCGAAAAAATCGAAATTCACCATTCACATTTCTTTGGATGGTTTGGAATGCTTTGGTGTTGACACACCGGTCTCTCTGGTTGCCACGGAAAGACAAATTGCTTTTAGGGAAATCACTGATCAAAGACTGAAACGCATTTTGCTTGAGGATGATCCGGTGTTGCTGGTTGCGGTTAAGATGATTCTAGGAAATGAACACTTGCAACGAAGGGAATATGCCAGAGACAATGCTCACGTTTCCTCGCATTTTCTCGCAGTGTTATTGGATTTGGAAATTCCGAAAAAGCTAGCTCGGGAGATGATGGAGTGTTTGTTCCGTATGGATTTACTTGGTGGCCTGGAAGATACGTTGAAAGCGGCCCTCTTGGGTAAAGGTATCCCGCGCCTGGCCGATTTGCCTCTCTTATGGCACTCGGAGGAGGCAATCAAGGTGTATCCCTTCCTCCTTGATCTCAAAGGGCCAGCTTTGTCTCGCCACAGGAAGCTTGCGGACGTGGCCGTGGAGTTCTTAAAACGCAAATTAAAGTTGGTGCCAGCGGAGGGTATTGACTGGTTGGAGGGCTTTGTCTATTTTGCGGAGGTCAATGGTTTCATATAAGGGTGGCGATGTGTCTAAAATCTTCAATAGTTGTTTGTTGGTGGTCTTCTACACCTTTTTGGCTGCCTTGTTTCAAGTGGGCTGTGGTTAGGTCTGTGAACCCTCGTCTCTGTCCTCATGTTTCGGGTAGTTCCTGTTGTATGTTCGGGTCTGGGGAAATCTCGGTTCGAGTCTAGGTTGGACTATCATTTTGGCCGACGGTGGTGGTGGATGGTCATTCCTGCGTTGCAGACGCTTGTAATCCTCTTTTTTTTTCAATATAAATTTTATATCGTGCGTATCAAAAAAAAAAATATCTGTCATAGATATTTATTTATTTGGAGAAGATATCAATGATTGGATAAGAGATTTCAAATCTTGAGTTGTCATTGTTGACTTTGGCTTTGCTTTAGACGAGAAGAGGTGAATGTCACTTTCCTATTGGTAAGGATAAGGTGAAAAGGCTTAACCTTATTTAACCCTGGGCTTTAGTTTAGACAAGGGGTTTGTTTGTCTTAGAATTCATTATCCCACTTGAGATTTTAGGAATTGGAAAGCAAGGTGAAGAGGAAGAAAAGAGAAGGAAAGAACTTGGTGTCTTGAGATTGAAGGTGGATTTGAGAAGAAAGAATCCTTCATTAGCAAGGAACTTCTTGTTTTGAGGTAGGCTTCTATGCATGTATGGTATTTCGTATCATATATTATTGTGTATGAATTAAAAATTTATATCTATTAAAGACATTTGAATGTGTATGAGTCTATTGTGTTGGTACCCAAGAAGAAAAATCAAAAAATCTTTTGGGTAAAAAATCAGCAAACTAAAAGTATAAGATTTTTTCAAAAAATCAGATTATCAAAAGACAGAAAAATATTATAAGAATTGAGAAAAATCTATTACTTTTTAATTTCAAGGCATTTAAATAGCATAGAGATATAAAGAGAACATAAAAATGAGAGCAAGGATCTAGGGTGGCAGCCGCTAACATGGTCGAGGGGCAATGCCACTCATGGGGGTCTAGGGGCACTGCCCCCAATAGGGTCAAGGGGTAGTGTCCCTCATGGGGGTCTAAGGGCAATGTCCACAATGAGGTCAAGTGGTGGCATCCCTACCACACTCCCTATTATGATATGGTCAAGGGGCTGAGCCCCCACTACCAAGCCCAAATTAATGCCTTTGATACCACAATTACCTTCATGGGGCACACTATTTTTTATAATTTTATTGCTTTTAACCAAGTTCCAAGACTATTCCAAACCTATCAAAAATGCATGAATTTCACTTCTTGTTCTATTTTGAATTAATAATTATATAATATTAATACAATAAAATCATTTGGCTTTCAATTATAATACTAGAAATAGATGAGATCCTAAGACCTAAAACTTAATCTACAAATAGAATATTTAGAGTTGATGAAACCCTAAATAAATTTAAATCCCATGATTATGCTTCACACAAAATTTATTCAATGGCAAAGAGCCTAAATTCCATGTAGCTAACAATTAACCTCTTAACATTTTTTTTAGATAAAAATATTTAAGATATCTAAAGTAATTTTTTTATAAGGTTTAATTTGTATATATTTCAATAATTAATAAAAATATTACAAACATATTCAAATTTTAGAAAAAAAAATAGAGTGGTAATTGTATCTAAAATTCCTAAACTTTGAATATGAAAATGATTGTGATGTATACAATACAATAAATTAAAATTTTACGATTGTCAATAATTTAGTCTTCTCATCGTTTAAAGCATTTTGTAGAGAAGACTCATTCACATTAATGTACAAAGACTCATTCATATTAATGTATAAAGAAAGAATAATTTAATAGTTCAAAAAATTAAATAATTTAATAATTTGACTGATTTTCCCCTCACCATTACATCTTGGGACTTTAAACCTAGTCATCAATTTGCAAAGGGCTTCTATATGAAATGAAGGTCTTGATTCTAATTTAATTTGACGATTTCTCTATGTAGAAAATGACAGTAGCAGCCCTATATGGTCATGAATTTCAAAGGATCTATTTGACTGTCTTCTCATCCATTGTCGATTTTGAAAGGGTTTTACATAGTGAGCTTTTAATAAGATAACTTTCAGAAATCTACAAAATAAATGGACTTTTGTTGTGAATTTACATTGTGAGCCTTAATTTGTAGAGTGTGAATTGTGTTTCTCTTGCCTACAAATCAAATAAAAACCCTATCACTCAAATTGGTGAGTCGTGTAAATAAAAAAGGGGTCAAAAATGCATAGAGAAGTATAAAATTCATGTTGGGGAAGATTTGATCTCATTTAAATACAATTCAACCACATTTCAAAAGGAAAAATTGGTCATCAATCATTGACCGCAAGTTTTTGAAAAATCACAATATTTTCGGGGAAAAAATTGTCAATAGTGATAATTCCTGATTTATCGTATTTAATCACTGTTTTAGGCAATTTTTGCCTATGAAACTTTGCCTTCAGTCAAGCTGTAGTCATTCTTTTTATGTTATCAATCTAAATTAAATTCTTTCACTATCAAGTTTCAAACTTGTCCAATCATGATCTAGTTTTTCAACTAAAAACTCACACAGATTTCCCAAGGTTGAACTCTTCCAAGTGAAAGACAAAAATGATTCCTAATTGTTAGGGACTACAACAAAATAAAGAGTACTGTTGAATGGCTAAGGCATGGGGAATAAATCAGCAATGTCTTTTCCCTTAGCACATATTTTGTTTGACCTAATCATGGAGTTTCTTCATCTAAACAGCAAAAATGAAAAGGGCCCAAGAGAATTCCTACAAAGGGGATAAAGTCAAAAGTTAGCATATTTTTCAAGATGGTTTTTCCATGGCAAAACCACAATTAAATCTTGGCAGTCATTTTAGTGACCTGTGACCAGCAATCAGACCCTAAACCAGGTAAAATAGGCACACCTTTCATGGGCATAAACTGTTAGTTTTTTTACGATCAGAATTAACATAAAGCAGAAAATGCAACACATGAAAAATAAACACAGCACTTTTACCCTGGGAAAACCCTCCTACTCGAGAGAGAAAAACCCAGCAAAGAATCTCTCTTATATATCAAATAAAAGGAGCAGAAATCTGCTTTACAATCAGACCCTTCGCAAGGGCGAATTAATACAATGAATAATAGCATCACTCCTTGATGCAAAGATACACATGAATATGATTCTCCTTAAATTAGATCTGCTGCTAACGAATGATGATCTGCTGTTGAAGGGAGAACTTCTGCTCTGTAGAAAAAATGTGAATTATGATGAATGAATGAACACCACCTTGTATATATACCAAACTAGGCAACCTTTCATCTAGGTCGGCCTCTTTGATTTAAATAACAAATATAAAATATCATTTGTTAACAAGGCCGACCTGCCTTGATAATTATTTATTATCTTAATTTTTTTTTACTTAGGAGGAAAATAGCTCTCTAAGCTACCAAATACTAACACTCCCTCTTAGCTAGGGAGATATTTTTCAAATAACTATGTCATGGAGTCTCCCAACATGACGCCCACAATGGCTACACCCATTTGTGGAAAGCTCAAAGGTTCATCACGGAGTCTCTCAACGTGATGTCGTCATGGAGTCTCTCAACATGACGTCCACCATGGCTACTCCCATGTGTGGAAAGAAACACATGCACAAGTGCCCATCACGGAGTCTCTCAACGTGATGTCGTCATGGAGTCTCTCAACATGATGTCCACCATGGCTACTCCCATGTGTGGAAAACACAACTACAAAGGGTTCATCACAGAGTCTCTCAACATGACGCCATCATGGAGTCTCTCAACATGACGTCTCATCTCAGTCTCAGAGATGAACAAGGGCTCGCACCTCATATTTCTCCGTCTCAGAAAAACATACACTACAAGGGCTTTCACCTCATACTTCTCCATCTCAAAGAAATATACACTACAAGGGATTTCACCTCATACTTCTTCGTCTCAGAGAAATATACACTACAAGGGCTTTCACCTCATACTTCTCCATCACAGAGAAATATACACTACAAGGGCTTTCACCTTGTACTTCTCCGTCATAGAGAAATATACACTACAAGGGCTTTCACCTCATACTTCTCTGTCACAGAGAAATATACATTACAACAGATCTTCATAATGATGTGACTCCCTCTGAAGCTCCAAGTACTTGCATCAACCTTCTGACCTCCTTGTCCATGGTTGCCTCTGATGGTTTGTCAGACTCCCTTTGAATGTTATTTCCTCATCTTCGAAGAAACTGATCGCAATCTATATAGGTTCTTCCTCTTCGAGAGATGACTCCAATGAAGTTAAGTGCCACCAACTCAGTCCCATGGCTGCAAGCTATGACTCCATGCTTGTTCATTTCTCCAGTCGACATGACTTCCTCACAGGATGCCCTCAAGCTCTTCCTCTCTTTGAATTATGCAATCTCTCATCATCCTTTTGCTCCTTGATCCGTCCTAGAAGCATTTTAGAGGGATTAATAATAGAATCAACTACCTATTCCCGATGCCTCCAATTGCTTGAAATTATTTTCTCTCGGCTTGTCTTAATCTCCACAATCTGTATGGTCCAATATCAAACTACAAATTGAAATCCTCAACACTGACGATGATCTTCAATCATAATCTCCGACGCATTGGTTTGATGTGTGTCTTGCCAAGTATCAATCACCTTTATGCTATCCATGACTTTGAATTGTATTACTTAAATGGTGCTGACTCCCTCATGAATGGTAATTGCCTCACTTGGACTGCTTAAACAATTCTGATCAGATCTTTTCTTAGACCCGCTCTGATACCATGTTAGTTTTTTAAGGATCAGAATTAACATAAAGCAGAAAATGCAACACATGAACAATAAACACAGCACTTTTACCCTAGGAAAACCCTCCTACTCAAGGGAGAAAAACCCAGCAAAGAATCTCTCTTATATATCAAATAAAAGGAGCAGAAATCTGCTTTACAATCAGACCCTTCTCAAGGGCGAATTAATACAATAAATAATAGCATCACTCCTTGATGCAAAGATACACATGAATATGATTCTCCTTGAATTAGATCTGCTGCTAACGAATGATGATCTGCTGTTGAAAGGAGAACTTCTGCTCTGTAGAAAAAATGTGAATTATGATGAATGAACTTGATGATGAATGAGTGAACACCACCTTGTATATATACCAAACTAGGCAACCTTTCATCCAAGTCGGCCCTCTTTGATTTAAATAACAAATATAAAATATCATTTGTTAACAAGGCCGACCTGCCTTGATAATTATTTATTATCTTTATTTTTTTTACTTAGGAGAAAATAGCTCTCTAAGCTACCAAACACTAACATAAACTACCAAAAATTTGCCCAAAATTTGAGTAACTAAATGGGAAGCATTTGGTATACAAATTGGATGGCAATGCCATAGGGAAATGGTGCCTAGGATGTGGCAAAGTCTAAAGTGGTTGATACCTAACATATAACAACAAAGTCTGAGCATACTTTTTCAATGGCAAGGCCACCCAAATTCTCTGCCCAACGTGGACCAAACCTTAAAAAACTCAACCTAAAGGAAAAGAAAAAGTGTCAAGTTGTAGCACCATTTTAAGGTGGCATAGCCAACACAAAATCACACCTAAGGTGGCAAGGATGTTATTAAGTTGTGCCAACAATAAAATCCGATTCAAAACAGGATGAAAGGCCCTTTTTGCAGTGACAAAGCCACCTAAATGTTCCACCTGTCATAAAAGCGGGCAAAGTGACTAGTAAGTTCCGCCTAGCACCAAAACAAGGCAATAACCTTAGAAAATTCCATCTAACCTATGATGAATAAATAAAGAAGGAATGCAAGTTCCATTTTCACATGGCAAGACCATCTGAAAGTGTTTGTGAACACTCAATGAGTGGAGTCTCCATAATCTAGAAATGTGGAAGGGGAGAAGGTTGATGACAATGTTTGATGGTGTGTTCATAAAAGAGACCCTTAAGGTGACTTACTACTTCAGAAGCTTATCAAATTTTAATTCTTTGAATTTCTTTATATTTTTTGTAATTTTTACATTTTCTATTCACCTTCAAAAGTTCATTTTCAAATTCTAACTACTCCAGGTGACAGAAACTTTGTGTTCGCGTAACAACTAGCACCTCTGGAGTAAGAGTTGGTACGGACAGCTATGCACACTACACAATGAGTGCTCTTCAAATTAGGAGGGGAAGCTCCCTCGTTGTGCTTGACAAAATTGCTTTGAAAAGGAAAGTAAACTAAACTAAATCCTGTCTTTTTTGTTTCAGCTATAGAGGCACAAGGCTTTCTCAAAAACTGTATACGTTGCAGCTGAGTATTTTCTGGTTTCGCAGATCACTAACTACAACTAGGCTAATTACTTAAAATCTATCCAGTTTCCTCAAGAAAAACAGAGCATGAGGAAATGGAGCAAGGATGACTATCTGACGATAAACAAGTGTAGATTCTCAACTTGAAGGCAAGGTGGCACATCTATCAGCTCAATCTAAACGAGTTTATTGGAAACAACAATATACGATAAACTGAATACAGATTCTCAACTTGAAGGCAAGGTGGCACATCTATTTGCTCAATCTGAATAAGTTTATTAGTCACACACATCACACGATAACCAAGAACAGATTCTCTACTTGAAGGCAAGGTGGCACAACTATCATCTCAATCTGAACAAGTTTATTGAACACAAAACAGATTTGATCTAACTAAGGAAAGAATTCACCATTATAATTGCATGAAACCCTATGTGGCATAACAATTCATCGTAATAGTGAAAACGCGTGAACAGATACAGAACGAGCAATATTGAGGGCAAGGTAGGCACAGCATATATTTCTCTCTCGTGAAAAAGTTATGTACAAATGAGCAAAAGCTCTTATTTATAGACATCGAAAGGTGTAGGGAACCCTAAAATCACCTTGAGTCAACTACAGTCTTGCAATGCATGCAAAATTTATTGCTAAACCCTAATAAAGCAAACTATACAGTTAACTGGAAAACTACCATCAGTTAACCGAAACATCTAATCTAAAAATGGACAATTGTGCAAGCATGCACGTCCTTATTGAAAGCATGTTAACTGGAAGACTACCATCAGTTAACGGAAAACCCTAAATAAAACTCCAAGTAAATAATGCTGATCTCAGAATAGATATGCATGTGATGAGACGAGTTAACTTGAAAGGGTAACACCAAGTTAACTCCTGCGTATAAAGTCTATTCTGAGAGGTCGAAACTAAAGTCTACTGATCGTGATCTTGAGCAGTCAATCCCTCAACGAGATTGTTAACTGCATCACTATCTGGAGCTCTGATACTCTGTCGAAGAATGCTATGCCTGCGCAGCATGTCCTCACCAGCTGTGATCTGGGACTGAAGTTTGCTCCTACTCCTTGCTGCTTCATCGAACAACGCTGACATGACTGTAAGCTGATTAATCTTACAGCCAACGGTCTCCCCACTGAAAATAGTATGAGCGAGTGCTTGGAGCTCTGACTGTACATCTGTAAGTTCAACATACGCACCACCCTCAATGTGATATCGGCACAATGAGCGAGATACTAAAGTCCTCACAAACCGAAGTGCACTAGTAACGTGCTCTCTACTCTCAGCCAACTCTGACACCATAGTCTCCTCTATCTTTGCCTTGAAAACCAACTGTGTTTTCCAAGAGTAGATAGCCTCTTTATCCTCAGCATCTGTGACTAATTCATATGCCATACTCAAGTGAGCAATCATAATCTCATCCCGGGGTTAGTTAATTGCCATGTCTCGCTCCTCATCCTAGAGACGTAAACGGAGCTCTCGTGGATTGTACCGCAACTGATATAACTCTGTGAGCATGGAACGACCTCTAGCAACAAACTCCTCCCACTCATCCAAAGTCTTGCCATATGCAACTAAGTGAAGGTTGGAGGCTCAAGCATCGGCGGGAGTGTGGAAATGGCATCTGGGCTATGAACAAGGCTAGAAATATACTGACGAAGTTGTCTGATTTCAGCCTTGAGGGCTGCCTTATCCTCTCCGTCCTTCAGTATTCTATCCCTGGCACTGTCTGTAGCAACTTGTAGGAGATCAACCTAAGTCTGGCATGTGCTACGACCAAGGTTGACTGTGATAACTTCAAAGTCCTGAGATTCCAACTCGTCCAAGCTCTTCCCCTATGGAGGTATAGCAGTCTCGACGACGATCTCCATGTCAGTATTCCTCTCTACGTGGACCATGTTCTTGATCCTCTTGTCTGGCGCATCCTAGTAAACTTGATCAAAATCTGAATGATTAAGGACATAGGATGGCTGCCTCCTCTTCCTTCCCAGCTGAGACTCAATCCAAGACTGGTCTTGGCTAATACTACTGGAAGGGTCTATACTAGCAACAGGCGGCTGTGACGAGAGCGAATATGTAGAGGCGCTACTGAGAGATGGGGAATCTAAATCCAATTCAATATGAATTGGGGCTGGTGACTGCTCCGGAACTGGTGTAGGAACTTGAGGCTGAACCTCAGGCACTGGCGGACTCTGAACTGGCTCTGTGATAGGCTATCTGTCAGGCTCCATATGTGTATTAGTGGCAAGTGCCTTACCTTTTGAATTGTTTGGCGCTTGACCTTTCTTAGAAGGGTTACTCTTCTTCTGTTTGGGTTTTGACGAAGAAGGTAGTGAAGGATTCACCACTACTGGCGGCTCTGCTCTAGGCATACTTACCCTCCTGGTCTTCTTGCTGTCGAGGTAAAGTATACTGTTTTGAATAACTCTACTTGACCTCTCTTTTACCGTTGTGTACTCCTTGGCATACCACTCAATTGCTGGCAACGGCTATGTGTCGACCTGCTTTCTGAAAAACTGAGGAAGAACTCCCTCATCATCTAATAAACCTCCCACATCTTCTGATAAGAAAACAGAAATCTATGAGAGAGAGAAACGGCCATAACTACGTTTGCGAACCTCAAAGTCATCTACGCAATTTGCCCAATAATCCTCCATAGAAGGCTCATGATATGAGCGTCCAGCAAGGCGAGTTGTGTAATGACCTGAAAGATCATAAGCACGTGGCTCAACAAAATATTTGAGATGATATTTCTCAAGCTCCTGTCCTGCAACTTTGGCATCAACTGCTGTCTTGCACCAATACATTCCAAATTGAAAAGGAAAATTGATAGATGGTCTGTGCTTGCGGCATAAAAGACAATGAACATCATGCATCTGTCTCAAGAACTCCAAAAAGACTGTCTTATCCGAAGGATAACGTGGAAGCATAGCTGGATTTCCTATAAATCCATATACTCGGATGTAGGTGTATGTAGGGAACTGAATAAACCAATCCGCCCAACCATCCATCGCTGCTCTAGCAACTGCTGAGATACGAATGTGCAACTCCCGGTCCAAGTTTCTCACTGTATAAGTCAAGAAAGCCTCATGAACATGCTTGAAATGACGTTCAGCCTTAGTGAACTCAAGTTGATCATAATACTGATAGACTTTCTGAACACTGGGAATGCCCACGGTGTTTAGTCCTCGGAACTAACCCTAATAAGCAATCAAGTACACGAGATACGAACACATGTGAAACTCATGAGCAACTAGGAAACCGGTGATCTGCTTGTGGATAACATCGCTAATGAAGGATGCCCAGTCATAATGCTCCTGCCCAGATATGATGCGACCAATGATGTAATACATCCAAGGCTGGAAAACATTAGCATGTGATTGACCTGAGACACGATTCAAGAGTGTAATTAGAATCGAGTACTCATCCTTGTACTCACCACAACCCACATTGTTTGGCAATCTTTTCTTTGCTTGTTTTAACCATCTTTCTACCATTTTATTCTGGCACTTGTCCACATCAGCATTGAATGCCTGCTCACACTGCTCCATAGAAATAACAAGACTGTTAGGGTGCTAAGGTATACCAAAACTTCTTTCCACGTCCAAAGGCTTGAGACTGCAAATAACTCGTCCATCTACTGACACTATCTCACGAGTAGTAGAGCTGTAATGCTTAATACAAGACATCACGAACTCAATACAATGAACGGAGATAGGAATGGAAGCGGCCTCCAATAACCCAGATTGCTGAATGTTTTGAATAATCGAACCTCTGATCTTGACTGGATCTAAGACTGCTTTTGGCAGTACTTTGTGAAGATCCGTCTCAACTATCCCGATGAAATCGTGAGTAAGGTCTGATTTGGTCCTGTATTCGAGCTGAGTGTACTGCATTATGAAAAACTCGCCTGTTGACTGTGAACTTGACTATGTTTTGACAAGATTTCTAGAAAGCTAAAAATAGCTTCAGAGGCTAAAAATAGCCTTTTGATGAGTTATTTTCGGCGAAAAAATCTGAGATATGGGTCTGTTGGCGTTTAAATTAGCACCTCTGGAGTGCTGATTGTAAACGTTCAGCTATTTCAAATGTTTTGCAACACTTCTTCGTTATTTAAAGAGGAGAAATCCCTCTTTGCTGGGAGCAATGCGTAAGGAAGGGAAAGGTAAACTAAAGTTCCTGTCTTTTTATGCTTCAGCGGTAGGACACAAGGGTGCACAAACACAATGCGTCGTAGCTAAGCTTTTTCTCTGGTTTCAACAGATCTTAACTACGACTATTCTAGCTTTTATCTATCCAATACCTTCAAGGTAAACAGAGCATGAGGGTAAAGGAGCGGGAATGGGTTGGTTGGATCACCTGAATTCGCCGTCTCCTGAGAATATGACCGGAGGCTCTGAACTCTCGGGTATACACCAAGATAAGGTTGGTACAAGCAAACACTCTATACGGTAAACTAGATTTGAGACCTGCTAAGGAGGAGGGACTCCTATTCGAGGTATGGGCTAGGAAATAGTTTACAAGAAACAACAATTTACGATGTCTTGGCCAACGAGCTTGCTAAGGAGGAGGGACTCCTATCCGAAGTATAGCTTGAAAGTCAATACATTAAACAACAACGAACGATAACTGTTAATAACAAATATCCAAGGAGGAGGGACTCCTATCCGAGGAGGGAAATGAAACAACAAGCTAGTAGATACAAGACGTGGACATAATTCAAAAAGATTGACCAAAATGCAAGCACCTTCTGATATTCTCCTTCAAAGCTTTATCAACAAATTACAAAGGTTGGGAAAGCAAAGGCACGAAATCATACACAATTACGATCGACCAACGAACTCTCATCCAAGAGTGAACAAACATCCGCTTTCAAAGTTGTTGGCAACAATGGCGCAGCAATTTTGCATAGCAAGTAAAGTTAAACAAATAATGAGCCCAAGGCTCTTATTTATAGAACTCAAAGGAGTGGGCAACCCCAAAATCTCCTTGAGTTAACAATGAGTTCTTGCCAATCAATTAGCAAGATTTATTCCCAAAAAAGGGGAACAAGCAGTTAACTGGAAAGCTACTTCAGTTAACTAAAAGTAAACAAAGAGTCAACTGGAAACTACTTCAGTTGATTGAAAGTAAACAAAAGGTGAACTTTAATGCAAAGTATCCCTCCAAAATAGACATCCACGTTTAGTGGAGATTTGAGATCCACAAATTATGGAAGTCAATTAGACATCCTTAATCAATGGGATCTGACAACTCATGATTTGTGGGATGTGGAGTTAACTTGGAAAGGGACATCAAGTTGACTCCCACTACATTTAATGCCTTCTTGAGTTGACTTGGAATGAGGCATCAAGTCAACTTCAAGTATCATAAATGCCAATTGGAAGGTAGGACGTCCTTCCTAGGTGTCTTTTCACACTTCACCATTTCTGGTCAACAGCTCCTTGATCCATGTGTTGACTTCTTCTGCTTCTAGATAGTCAATGCTTTGATGACACAACATCTCTTCATGCGCAAGCTATTGCTCTTGGTAACTTTGGCGGCTCTGTGCTTTGTAGTGTGATGGGAATGGATGCTGCCTATTGCAACCCAGATTCTTCAATATTTTTGCAATGTGATCTGATTCATGCCCTCCAGCTGCTCCAAATCAACCATTGGATTTACCTAATGTAAGTTTGTATCAACTTTTTTCAAGTCTTGGTCCCGTATTGTACCTAAGAGTAGTACATCTTGAAAAACTTAAAGATTGACTGTAAACTTGACCTTGTTCAGAGGATTTTCGGAAACCCCTGAAAATAGCGCCCTGCCAAGAAGTATTTTTCTGGAAAAAATCTGGCACATGGGTTTTGTTCGTGCTTCAATGCTGAACAAACCCAGTTCCTCAAAATTTTGATTCTGAAACTTTTTCAGAAAAACCCCCAAAAATAGGGGCAGCAAGTTTGTTGATTCTGAAAAAATTGTCGAGATGGGTTTCTCTGAAAAATTATGCTGAATCTACCCAGTTGATCTGATCTGATGTAGCCTGTTGCTTTTTCTGTAAAATGCAAGAAAACGTAAGACAAGAAGAGAGGAAGTAGACAAAAGATGGATTGGAACTTTTTATCTGATTTCCTGAGAAAATTTGTCTCTGAATCCAACCTCAAATCAGCAATCCTCTTCTGCTTCAGATCCGCAAGAAATATTGAAGAACGGATGAAAACCTTATCCAGATTTGTCAATGGCGTCCTTGAGAGCTTATGGCTGTTCTTGATCTTTTAACCTGCAATGAAATAATGAAGTAGGATGCCTATACCTTGATTACATAGACTCAAGCCTTAGATCCACAAGTTTGGGAACTTAACTCATGATCAAAAGTGGTTTTGGCTTGATCTGAAGTTCAAAAAGGTGATTTCCACGGATCGTGGAGTGTTTTAGCCAAGTTTAACTCAAAATATCTTGACTTTAGTCAACAACTTGACCTTTGACTTCTTCTAGGCGTCCTTTTTGAATTTTGCAAGTTTTTTGTTATTTTCTCTCTTGAATGACCTCAGTTTGATCTTGAATCCGGCCTGATCTATTGATCCTGTGATGTTGCCAACACATTCATTGTTGAGTTGGATCCAATCTTGAAGAGAAGTGCCTGGGAGACATGATGGCAAAAAACTGAGTTTAAAGCTTCAAAAGAAAGGGCGCCTTTTGCTAATGCCTTGGTGAATTTTCAAACTTCGTTCTTCAGCCTTTTGAAATGACCTCTCGTGCTTTGATCTAGATTTCTCATTGACCGAAGAGTCAGATGATTTCGCTTGATATCTCATCAGGTAGCCAGCTTTGTTCTGCCAAAGATGACTAACTTTAGAAAACTTGGATTTCATTTTAGGGTTCCTTTATTCAAGGGCGCCCCTCCTTGAAAAGGGCGCTTTTGTCCTTTAGCAAGATTATTTCCATCTGAAAAAGTTGCCTAGTTTGATTCTGATTATTTGTTGACTACCTCATCGGATGACTGTGCTTGCAGTTGCGTTGCTGAGATCTACCTAGGCTGAGAAGATTGTTCTGGAAGGCCTTTGGTCATTTATCAGCATCTGGAGGTCCAAAAAGAAGGGCGCCTTTCTTTTGAAAAGGCTCTTTTTCTTTGATTTTCGCCTTCGACAATGGCTTCCTGATATTTCTTCAACTGCCTCTTTTCACTTCATTAGTAGTTGTTTATGATCCACTCCTCGGAAGATTTATCTGTTTGTTTCGTTGTCGCGCCAGCAAGCAAACGCCGAGGATGACTTCCTTGTAAGATCTTGCAGACTGCATTTGACCTTTAAAGATCATGGGTGCCCCATCTTGAAAAAGGCTCTTTTCAGCATGTGAACTTGCCTCTCCTTCGTAGCGTTTCCAGAGTTAGTCAAATTTTGACCTTTTTCAGTTTCAGAAATCTCCTCCGTCGAAGATCACCATTCTTCATGTCTCACGTTCATCGTGTATGGGTGTTTGGAAAAATGACTAAGGCATTTGACTGCATAGCCTCCTCTTGGTAGCAAGGCGTGCATTCTCTAGACTTAGTCAATTTTCAGCATTTTTCATTTTTGAAAGTCCCCTCCATCGCATAGCATCTTTTCAAGCATTTTCGCCATGGTTTCTTTGTTGAAGCATTTGAAGCTTAGCTTTCAGCACCTGGTACTGGCCAATCTGCCATTAATGGTTGTGGAGCTCCTAACTTTGTTCCTGAAAAATAGAAATAGACCCACCAGAGTAAAACCTGCCTTTTGATGATTCTGACTTGACCGATGTGATCATGAAGCCTTTTAATCCTATCAAAATCATTTTCAATCATTTCTGGGAAGGTCCTATTTTCGGGGGTTTCCCTGAAAATAGGGGCGTAAAACCCTAATTTTCAAATTTTCAGAATTTTGCATGTGTTCCTTGACAAAAACCCACCAAGATTCTATGATTGGTTTGACCTAAAACATACTTTACATGGCATTTTAACAAAATTTAGCTCAATTTATACAGAATGCCAAAAAAAATATTTTGGGTACAACAGGGTCTTGTCCAGAAAAAGATTCTAAGACAACCCAAAATATCAGAAATGCGAAAATCTAACCTCTACTCGACCATGCAAAGAGTTTTCAGTTGAGAAAATTAGTAACTCGAGAACGAATGTTCTTGAAGTTAAAAATTCCTGAAAAAGCAAATGCACGATTTTAATTCGAGGAAGTTATATAGAAATGATCCAAATATTTAGACTTATCAAATTCGCCAATTTCAGGAACATGCGAATTGGATTTTGAGAGAATTTTGAGAATCAAGGAAGAAAAAGACGTTTTTTTTTTATAAGCTCTTTCTTCTGTGAAAATTGCCCTTGAATTCTTCAAATTGCTGATAAATATGAACTTTAACCTGCAAAAAGATGAATTAATGAAATCGCCCTTGATTGTTGATGATGAATTTGCCTTTGTTCTGAAAAATCGCCTTTGCTTGTAAAATCGCCTTTGCTCTTGAAAAATACGAATTTGCCTTGAAGATACGCCTTTGCCTTGAAGAAATACGAATTTTGCTTGAAAAATATGAATTTCTCTTTAAAAATACGTATTTCTCTTGAAGCTTGGTGAATAATAAATGAAGGCGCCATGTTTAAATAAGAGAAAATTCGCATCATCTTGTGAACTGCAAGATTTAAAACCCTCGCTAAAATAGAAATCTTCTAATTGGACCTCCTTCAATTGAACTGCCACTGACTCGGAGTTCAAAAATAAATAATAATAAAATATTCATTATCATGCAATTTGCAAAAGGCGTCAATTTTAGAAATTCGCCATTTAATGCCAAAATATGCAAAAATAAATATTAAATATTATTAAACTTCAGTTGACAAACCGAATGAAGCTTTGAGATTCACCAGCGAACTTCACTGATTCCGAAAAGTCATCATTTGACCTCATAGGCGTCTATTTGCTCAAGATACTGCATTTTTTATTAACTTCCTACTTTGTAGCTGAGTACAAAGTTACAACTGGCCATATTCGTCATTGATTTCTGCGTGACCGGTTGATGCTGAGGCTGAGCTGGTGTATTCACTGCGAAGCCTGCAGAGCAAAGAAGAAATGTCTGTTGGGAGTCGTCACTGCAAAATCCACCATTTAACATCTCAAAGAATTAGGCGCCCTTGATTAAATTGATTTTCAGGAACCAGACTTAACCATTTCCCCAAACTGTCATCTGATGCTTCAAACGGCTGCCGACGACGAACAATGAACCCTGCTAACAAGCAACCGAGCTCACTGCGTGACTAGAAGCATTTTGCATCCAACGGATATACACAAGGCATCTGAGAGCTGCATTAAGGACCCTTAAAATAAAAGCACCCCTGGCTTGAGAAGGCACGAACACCATTTTGACGAAACTGCAACTTTCAACCAGATGCCCTACTTTGACCTCTGATATCTGGAGTTGGGATGGCTTGATTCGAGCAGTGTCTGTCTCGACGCGTAGCCAGAAGGACATACAAGAGACGTTTCTAGAGGCGATGAAGCAAGAAAACTGCTTTTAAGACCTCAAATAGAAAGGCGCCTTTCCCAAGGTGGAATATACGACCAAACTTAACCATTTTCTAAGTTGTCTTCGTTTTATAGTGTTTCCTCAAAGACCTCGCATGTACGAGCATTTGCCAAATCCCGAAGGCTGACGGCTGGGCTCGTTGAGTAGCTGGTGTAATCACACTCAAATCTCATGAAGACTTCGACCGTGAACAACCTCATCTGACAGGCCTGAAGGCTAGGCGCCTCTGGCCTACAGAAATACAATGAAATTGATATGCCAGTCCACCCGTGAAATTACGTGCCTGGTTGAATCTCTACCACAATCTCTCAGAATGTCGGATTAACAGGCAACTTGGTGCGTTGCGAAACTGGACTAGAGTAGCACTGATGTCAGGAAGGCATCATCTACAAATTGGATCATCTCAAGGGTCATTTTGAAAAGTGCCCCTGAGCTACAGCTGCACTGGAAATGCAACGAAGAAGCTCAAGGATGTGAAAACTCTATTATAAGCTCATCTTCAGACATCGACTGCCAGAGCTCTAGGACTCGGATGACTACGTTTGATAGCTCGTCGGATAAGCAGACTAGTCACGAAGAGATTGACTGCATCATCCACCAGAAATACCAAGATCCAACACCCCTTTAAGAAGGGCGCCCTCAAGCTACAGGCGCGCTAAAAGCTGAAAAAGGACAAGCTTTTGCAATCTGGAACTTTGGAATCTTCAACTTCTGTCGCCAATTGCCGAAGTTACGGGTCTCAGAAAGCCTTGCAGGATAGCTCATCGGATAGGCAGACCAATTCTGAAGAGATTGACTGTAGTTATGAGCACTTATCACAAAACTTAGGCCTTCAAAAAGAAGGGCGCCCCTGGGCTACAGGTGCGCTTTCTTGCTTTTCTCTGAGAAATCTTCAAGAATTGACCATTGAAACAAGGTAGGACAGCAAGGAGTGGGTAATCAGGGAGCCTTAGCAAGGCTTCTTATGCCAAACTTTCCACCGAGAGTTGAAGTACTTGTTAATTCTGAGCTTACTTTGTTAGAACAGCAAGACCAGTTTAGATAGGATTGACTTGATGCAGGGTTAGGCTTTCAGATGGACATATCCCTCAGAGATTACATTGATTTGAAAATGCGACATTTGAACACAAGGGGGAACAGGGACCAACAAAATGAGCTACGAAGGAAAGTGGGGAAGCTTACACTTCCTTATTTTGATGAGTCCGGAAAGATGTTAGCAAGAGCGTGGGTACAGAAACTCAATACCTACTTCACTTTAAACCCCATGCCAAAGTTAGAGTCCATTCAGTATGCATCTATACACCTAGATGGAGTTGCTCATGAGTGGTGGTATAATGGTATGTTAACTTTGGGGCATGCACAAATCACTTTGTACAGGGTGTTCACTGAAAGATTAATTGAAAGATTTGATAAGAAAGATCCTGAGCTGCACTTTAAGGAGTTAGCCCAACTCAAACAATGGGGTTTTGTGGACTCATACGTTACAGATTTCCAAAAGCTTTATGTGCTAGTGACTGATATTTCTGAGAGGAGGCTTATAGTGTTGTTCATTGATGGACTTTCTGACCCATTAAAGGGTTGGATCAAAGCTTTCAACCCTCCTAGCCTTTAGGAAGCCATCAAAAAGGCTAAAGACATGGAGACATCTGCCTTCAAAAACAAATTTCAGTCCAAGGACTCGCTGTCCAAGAAGGAAAAAAAAGAAAATTGACACCAAGGAATAGGAGCAGCCTATGAAAAATTACACAAGGATAGACAGCGAGAGCTTGAATGAGCTCAGAAAAAAAGGATTGTGCTTTACATCCAAGGAACCTTACACCGAGGATCACAAGTACTCAACCAAGGCTAAGATACAGTTAATAGAGTACCAATCTGATGAAGAAGGTGAATCAGAAAAATCAGACCAGCAAGCTAATTTCGTAGAAAGTGAAGTTAAAAAGACATCAGAAGAAAGTGGTAAGGTGTGGGACCATGATGGGACACTTGCCCAACTCCATAGTTTTCATGAGAATCAGTCACTGCGTACTAGAGGTGTGATACAGGGGCAGTGTATGTTGGCATTGATTGATACAGGAGCTACCCATAACTTCATCGATGACGGCTTAGTGGCACAAAGAGGGCTTCAAACACAGGAGGTTGGTGGTTTTAGAGTTATGGTAGCCGATGGATTCACTATCCAATGTTCCTCAATTGGGTGTTCAGTTGGGAAGTCACGAAATTAAGGACTTTTATGTGGTGAACATAGGAGACACGGATGTAGTTATGGGCATTTAGTGGCTACGCTCCTTGGGGGAGTTTACTCTAAACTTTTAGACACTAGAGTTGAAATTTCAATCCGAGGGTAAGAGTGTGGTTTTGAGAGCGTTGTCACATGGTGGGCCACATGTGGAGTCTAGCAAAAGAAAGGGAAAAGACATGGCAGCAGCCTTTAATGCATCTTTAGAGCTGTCTAGAGTACCTGTGAACACTAGTATTAGGTTTGGTAACACTGGAAATTATAACACACCTTTGGGAGTTTTTATTGTTGGAGGCACTATGGATGAAGCCCTCAAAACAGCAAGCAATGACCACTGCAGTGATGTTGACAAAGGGGGTTTGAGTTTTGATTCTCAAAATCAGTTGATGGACGAAGATATTTGTGTTGATGTGTATGGTGATGAATTGGTAAATGATTTATTTGGAGAAACAACATCACAGGGGGAGCACAAAGAACAAAACACTCTGCCTTCTAAAACATGGAATCTTGGTGAGATGGTACCCCAGTTTGACAGAGAACTTGATTGGGATGAATTTACTTTTGATTATGGAGTTGTTCTGATTTCCGCTCCGCATTTATGCATGGTTGATGGTATTGATGATGATGTTGGTTTTGATCTTGTTCTTGAAAACAAATCAAATTTTACTTTGCATATAGTTGAACATGAGCAAGAACCTAGCAGCTTTGCTGATTCAGATTCAGAATCAGCTCTTGAAGGTGGTCAATAGTTGCTCTTCACCAATCTCTTGTTTGAGATAGGAGCTGATAGGGCACATGACAATCCACTTTTTGAGTTGGATGACGAGACTACTCCTAGTTGCAGCACTGCATTGGATGAAAATAGCAAGGTTTTGGACCCAGGTGCAGATTCTAATTGTGAAATGTTGTCTCAAGAATGGACTAGTGGGACTACTTCCAGCCTTGGTGCCTCCGCACACTTTCCAATTAGCTTACAAAAGATTTTGTTTTGGGATCCGCAATTGAGTTGGATGGTCCCTCCAGTTCAGCAATTGAGTTGTACCCTGTTGAGCTTGGGTGTCAGTGATGAATTGGTACTAGGAGATGATTCTTCAACTTATTCCTTTCTTACCTCTCCTACATATCCAGTGGAATCATGGATTTATTACTGCTGCCCACACTCTCTTGAGTTGGTTATGTAGCCATTTCTCGATGTGCAAGTTGATTTCAAATTGGGGCAGCTGGTTGTGAGAACCTTTCCGGATATAGTGCCCCCATTATCTGCTTCCATTTTAGTAACTGACACCTACTACAGTTACTTCATGGCAAGGGCATACATTGTTCTAGTTGACAGTTTATTGATTGCTACGGTTTGGGATAGGAGAATACACTCTGGGCACATTGGATTGATAGTGATGTTCAATGTGACGCAACTTCAACATGATGGTTCCTTTCCGAGATTCACTTGGAACCCGGGATTCACACTAAGTTTTAGAGCAACTACCCTTTGGGATGAGAGATCCAGTGTGGATTTTCTTGAACTTACTCTTGTGGCACCTCAGTTTGGTTCTCTTGAGGGACATATTTTTGAGGAGTGGATTGAGTTTTTGTGGTATTTTATCACTCTTCTTATAGATGTCTTTCAGGAGACCTCATGTGTTGGTACCTCGCAGGATAGGGATTTGAGCAGATGGAGCTACAGACCTCCTAGAATTATTTGGGACCCTGGGATCATTTCTAGTTTCACTATGATTTTGATTGTGGATTGCAAGGCTTTACTAGTATTGCTTGAGGACAAGCAATCTTTGGGAAGGGCAAACTGTAATGTCCCCATTTACTACGTCCTCTTTCAGTTTGGGTTGATTCTGATACACTTGCTATTTTTAGTAAGTGCTATTTTTAGCAGGGGGTCTGGTACTATGCTTCAGTCCTCGATGAGCCCTTTCGAGCACCTCAATTTCTCTCTAGCTCGAGTTTTAGGGTGCTACTTACTATTTTTTAGGACTTTCTAAAAATAGTAAGTGTTACACCCCGATTGTATAGCTACTAGGCTATTAGTATTGGATAAGGATTATGTGTTTGTAAAGACAGTTTTATGAATGAATAAAGATATGATGCACCTTGTTATCAATATGAGTTTTTATTGAGTTTTTATACATTAATGATTGTCTCATTCTTATGTTGTTCAATTGATGTTAATCATGGTGAAAATGTGCATTATGAGGTTAATGTATGATGTTGTTATATCTTGCGAAATTTATATATACTGCTATTATTGTGAGCATTTGATCACCGTGAGTTTAAAACTGTGAATGCAGGTATGAAAACCAGTCCTCCAGGCAGAGGGGAAATATCACTTGGGAGAGGGGCATTGGCCATTTAACCGGTAATATTAATTAGTTGAGCATACACACACATCATGAAGGGTATAGAGGAACCAAGTCAGATAAGTTAGTCTTGATAAGTCATCCATAGGCTTTAGGAGTTTGATTTACTTCGCGGTGCTTTGTGAAGTAATGATTGTTTAACGTCAGACTTACTATACTATGACTCCTTGTATGAATGATGTGATTGATATATGTTAAAGGTTGAGTGAGTACGTATACACATGTATACATTGTATACATGTATCTATATGAATAGACATATCGATACATACATACGTTAAGCAGATGGATATGCTCATACGCATGTGTCGACATGTATATACACATACATATGTATACACAAGAGTATATATGGTTATACGCATGTATATACGTACACACCCCGCCTAAATATCTATGGTGAAAATAATATTTTAATATTATTGTCTAGGAAATTTATATATATATGTATGTATAAATGTATATATCAATAATAGGATTATATTTTATGATACATACATAAATACATAAATAAATGTGTAAATATTTATATATTTATATATTTTATAAAGTATAGAATATATGTATTAATGTTAAATTAATATATGCATATATATAAATATATATATATACATTACAATGGTAATGTCGGAAATATATATATATTTATATATATAAATATATTAATTTTATAATATATATATTTTATAGAGTATAGAATATATGTATTAATGTTAAATTAATATATGCATATATATAAATATATATATATACATTACAATGGTAATGTCGGAAATATATATATATTTATATATATAAATATATTAATACTTAATAAAATACATATATTATAAAATATATAAATATACATTATTAAATATTTAAAGTGAAAACATTTATTAACTCCAAAGTGGAAATATTTGTAAATACTTAAATGAATAAATATTGAACTCCAAAATAATAAAGTTAAAAGATTTAAATCTTTTAACATATGCAAGTTTATTTGAGAGGAATATTTAAAAGGATAGCCACTAGTCTTGAAAAAAATATAGAACTTCATAAAAGTATCGAACCTTTTTGTGAGACAAATATTTGATGAAAACATTTGAAAAACAAACAAAACTCAGCTAAGAGTTTTCACATGGAAATGAAGAAAGCTTCAACGCAGCAAAAATGGAGGAGGAAACTTTCAAATCTGGATAATAGGGAATGCCAAACAAAGTTTTTGTGCTGTAACAAGCTGAGACTTGACAAAAATTGCAGCAAAGTGAGTCATTTATTTTTATACGCCTGACAAAAACGTGTTTCCTGTAGCTGGCGATTTCTAAGATTAGAGTTGAAATTTTCTGCAATTGTTGGCTCCATGGAGGTCGATTCACTCCTTTTTGAGGTGACATGGGGTTTAGTTACTTGCCAAGTGACGTTTGACTGAGTATATGCTCCTTGTCATTCTACATGCCCAAAATGGAGGAAATAGTTGCAATTACGGGCCTATAAATACTTGCCCAGCCATCCATTGAAAAATATCCTTGTGCAATTTGTCTTTGGCGAATTTGAGAGCTATCTTGTTCAGTTTCTAAAGTTGTTGTGTTGTTTGCTATTGCTGCATTTCATCATATTGCTAAGAGTGTGAGAACTAGAAGCCTTTATCAGTTGCAGATAATTGATTGTGCTAAAATACCTTTTAGAATAGTGAAATAACAACTTCTATTAGAGAAGTGTTATTTAGGAAGAGTGATTTGAAAGAGTTGTCTACATTGAAAGAGAGATAATTTGCAAAACAGCCATCTTCAATTTGGGAATTCTAGAAGTTGCTGACAGAACAGTGCTAGGCAAGAAGCTTATTATAACAGGCATGTTATCTATTTAGTAATTTTTGCTTGAATGTTGTTTTCTTTTATTCTTGAGTTTGTTGTTTGCAATTAGTATGATATATGCAAATAGTTCATAGCAAATCAATATTGTTTTGATGAGCTTTCATAAAGAATAAATGCATGAGGAATTTCATTGTATTTGAAGGTCAATTGAATGAGGGAAACCATTTGCATTTAAGGGTAAATGCTTAAAAAATTTAATACATTTTTAATGATAGATTAAAAGAAGGATTTATGGATAAGAGGGTTTTAAGAAGGGAATCAATTGTTTAAAAAGCTTAAGGGTAGCTTTACTTAATATGCATTATGCTATGAAGGATTTTTATGTGCATTTGTTTGAGTTTGAAATATTGTATGATCTCCGTATATGGAGAATACGTAGAGTAATTAATATCTATTAGGAACGAAATGATGTCAAACCGAGTACGATCCTTAGCTTATGTTATTAGGTTAACTCTGACAAGCTTCACTCCTAGGATAAAGATTTCCAAAATCAGGAGTTAGGATATCAGATACTTGTTTATTCGCTCATTTCTTAGTAGACTGTTTGAGGTAGGAAGTCTGGGGTAAACTGAACCCATTGAAGGACATAGCCTACACATAGAGTAAGGTAGCCCTAAGTCAAATCGGCCCTGAGTAGTGTAAGTGATAGATGACTTACTTAGTCGTTTACTGAACCAGAATACTATGGCCATAGTAATGTAATGTACCTACATCCTCTTAGATCAGGAGATGATTACATTGTCAATTCACAGTGATCCAATAAGTACATACTAGTTTGGGATTGTGGGATACAAGAATCTAGTTATGTAGGACACACCACTATGGTCAGTTGGTTAACAGAATCGGTTACTCAACCAATCCTTTCGACGAAGGGAGGGTCTTTCATTGAAAAATGAATGTGCAGGGGACCGCAATATTAGTCCGTGGTTGGCGGAAAAGCACCCGAGTGATGTTTCTCCTCCACAATTAGACATCTAAAGAACCAAGATTTGAAAGGGAAGATCCTAGACCGTCTTACTTCTATTTGTGCAAAAGTTGTTTAAGCTGTGTATCTACTCTTATGCTTTCGTACTATGTTATTCATTTTGAAATGGTAAAAGTTATCTTGTTGTGAAAAGGATTAAATTGTGTATATATGATGTATTTCAATTTGAAAAGAAAAGAAAAATTTTATTACAATGTTAATTACACGTTTACTTTTGTTAAAAGTTATAAAAATTAAGGAATTTTTTCACGTATAGGATAGGTCGTTACAGTAAGTCATCTAGGGTAGGCTAGACCCGGTCAGGATTATCTCTCAACAGCATTTTTCAATGGAGGCATCGGTTTCTATGGTTGAGACATTTTAATATTTAATCTCTCCTTCAAAATTGGGTTTTAATAAAGTGACTTTATATTTATTCATTGAGGGTCATGAGGGGACAAATTTGCACCTTGATGCGTAGTGCAAGGACTTTTAAGTCGTTTTAAAGAGCATCAAAAGTAATTTAGAATACTCAATAAGGGGTGGATACCTAAGGAGAGAATGGAGTTAAATTTTTAAATAAAGCTAATGTTGAAATGAGATTTAAATTAAATCAAAAGACAAATTGTCTAAAGGCGTGGATTTCACTTGAGGATTAGGGTTTTTCTCCCTTGGTCACCCTAATTTGAAAGAAAACTTTAAAAAGCTTCATTGGCAAGTTCATTTCTTCTATGGATGTTTGACGACTTAGAGAGGTGTTGTTGGTTTGATACCAGAGGACTAAGGAAAAGGATTCGAGGACGAAAACCCTCATTGTCTAAGACTAGTTTTGGCAATGAGAGACCTACTCAAGCTGGTGATTGGTGATTTTAGTCAGGAATAACATTTGGGCGAAAAGAGATGAAGATATTTCAGTACTTTTAAGTGGATTTCAGTTGGTTTTGGTGTGGTTTGCTTAGTTTCTTGGTTGGGTGTGATTTTATGAAGTTTTGGTTGAGTTTTTAAATCAATTTCTGGGCATTACTTTGTTGGACCTGAACCTACATTTGTGCTCATAGCTCCAAGATGAATAGAGATTACAAAATGGGTATTGCATCATTCTAAGAGTTTCTTCAAGGCGATTCCAAAGAGCTATTATTTGTATTTTTTAAAGTTGTATCTGAATTTCTAGGTCAGGTCGACCTCTTGAGGGTGGTGCCATTATCAAGGAAATACACCAGGTTGCTGGTCGCCTTCACATGGAGGAGTTCGAGGCTCTTCTAGCAGCCATTGGGGTCAGTTTGGGGTGAATTTATGCGGGGGTTTAAAAACCCTTTCTTAGAGAAGGTAAAAAACTATTTGAAGAAGTCAACTTCCAGCTGTTTGGGCGTTTTTATCCAGGTCTGAAGCTATTTTCTGTGTATGAACATTTTATTTTGTGACTAATATTTCTGCTATAAAATCAGATTAGTGGTACTTTCTGAAAGTGTTCATTTCAAGCATATTTCTCTTCTTTTTAATGCTCCTGGTTGTATACTACATGAAATATTAAAAGCATATGCAAAAACCTATAAAACTCTTGCAAAATCATCACATAAACTCGCAGTCAGCAAGCAGCAAACTCAGGAAAAAAACAGAAAAAAAAATATTTGGGGTTGTTTATTACATTTATCAAGACCTACATGTACTTGTCTTATTCTTATCATGTCTACCTACTTAAGACTCCATGATTGTCACTTTATGTTTATGGTCTTGCATGCCTAGGCTTTCATTCTTATGCTACTAGGCCTTATCATCTCTTATCATGATTACACATTTCAGACCCTTGTCATGACCATATCTTATATATCCCATTGATATTCTTATGTTCCTTATCTTGCCTATAAGGTCATCTTCATCTTATCATACCATCCATACCGTGGCAATCATCTTTGCATGTACTTTTTGTTAATGTTATAGCAGCTTCGGTTGATCCTTCCAGCTCACTTCTTTCGAGAAAGTCTTAAATTGAATAATAGCCGTTGGCTATTCAATTTACCTTTTATTGTTTTGTATCTCATGCTTTGGCCAACATGAAAGAATTCAAAACTCATAAAAGACATTTAATATATTAGGCCGACATCTTTAAGTAGATATGTGATTTTGTAAGAGGCCGACATGTAAGACTTGTCTCCTATACATATACACATGAATCAGTCCGTTCATGACATATAGCGAAAATTCTGTCTGAGTCTTCAAGTCCGTTTAAATCTCCAGATTCGTGTTATTGCAGAGAGCGATCTTGTTATTGCATAGTGCGATCTTGTTTGTTACTGTTCATGAAATTTATCAATGCGAATCTGTTCGAAGGTCTTCATTGAATCTTCTAGTGTGAACCTGATCCAAGTTCATCATCGAATCACCAGATCCGGGTCAAAGATCAAACTCGTCTGAGATCTAGGATCGAACTTATCAGATTGGCAAAAGTCATCAAGAGCGGACCTGACTGAGAATTAAGATCGTATACACCAGTCCAAGCAAGGGTGATCACTGCCGAGTGCAAAGTAAATTTTATTAGATCTGTAATCTGTCATTACCAGGTGTGATCTACAGGCTATTATCAGTCATCCTTTGTTATCAGATTATGCTTATTGGTCTTGAGTTAGACCTTATTGTAATTTGTAAAATTGACACTGTTGCATCAAAAATAAGAGAGATCTTTGTTGCTGGGTTTTTCTCCCTCAAGAGGAGGGTTTTCCCAGGGTATATACTGTGTTATTTTGTCTGATTTCAACTTAATTCTCTGTGCATTTAATCTGTTCACCTAATTTTAACACTTTTATGCTTATATCCTACTTATATGTACTTTACACAATTATCTTTTGATTTGAATACATATTTGATATGTTTGCATGATCCTTATCTAGCCTTTAGGGCCATCTTTGTTTTATTACTTACCTATATTGGGGGCAATTTTATGCCTTGATGCTTATCATCAATTTATGATCTTACATGCTTGTTATTTGATGATATATTTTCACATGCTACATGTGCTTACATGCTTACATATTGCTCGATTACCTTGTTGTGTTAATCATTATCATTATCACATATCCTTTTTCTCTCTCCTCCAATTGGTTGCATGACATTTATTGATCATGTGTGCATTGATTGTAGCTATTGGTTTTGTAGGCGACAACCAGTATTGTCAGAGGGGTTATCAATTGTCTGAGGAGATCCAAAGTATTTTTGGCACCTTCAGTTGTCATTTCCAAACGGAGTCCATATTTTCCACAATTCAATGTTGGTGCAGAAATATTTAATTAAATAATTAATTAAGTTGTTGAAAAAACATATAGTTAAAAGCAACTTAAATTAATTATTTTAATTTTTTTTTGTAAAAGTGACTTTAGTCAGAAAAGAAATATTTTATTAAAGTCGCTTTTTGGGAGAAATAAGGAGTTAAATTATAAAGTAAATTTGAGTTTTCAAGAAAAAACAGGGGGTTACGAAGTTGGATAAAAGGTCTTGGGAAGCTCATTTCCAGTTTATGCTTGGTTTTAATTTGGTTTTTGGGGAGCTTGAATTTCAAGGGCTTGAGGATGAAAACCCTTGGGTTTGAAGGTTTGGACGAAAACCCAAATATTTTTTCAGGTGGAATCATTTAGGTTTCGCAACTGTGCATATTGTTTGTTGATATCGAAATTTGTGAAGTCTCTGTTAGAGACAAATTTCAGGATGGAAGACTTATGGTAAATGTGAGTCATGAGACAATATTGTTTATGCATTGTACTAGTCATATTTCTATTCGTAATAGTTAAACTGATTGATTTTATGAGGTTCGAGCTTACTGGAAGTTGTTGTGATTTCCTTTGTGGGCCATAATATTCACTGCAGCCAATACATATAACCCACATATTAATTGACAGGCAAGTCGTGGTAATATTACTTGCTCAGCCACATTCCTTAAAGCTACTCCCAACAAGGATGACATGGAAATAGGTGGGTCCCAAATAGTCAGCACCATTCTTTGGAGGATACGTCTACCTTTGGATTCAGACTGTCGTGTCTCACTTGGAGTCTAGTATAAGTGAGGTTGAGGAGACGTGTGGAATATGTGGTCAAAGGGTGTTTGCATCAGATTTTGGCAACTCGAGGTGGGAGTTTATAGCTGCAGCGTTCAATTATATGTGCCACTATATCATTCATAAGATGCCGCCTACTTATTCAAGGAACCACCAATCTTTATTTCGGCCATTCGAAGGTGGTGGGGCTCTTGGGGAATGACGTAGCAGTCACAAGCAGAGTCTAGAGATTCACTCCAAACATTTCTGAAATATAGTTACCAGCTTTGACTGTATTTTGGAACTTAGCCTTCAAAAAGGAAGTGAGTCGTACAAATAACGTGAGATAGCTGGTGCGATTCCTTAGGTCCGGAATATAATCTTACGGTGTATTCCATTTGATAAGTATATTAAAATATTTCAACTATTCACTGAACCTATCTCTGTAATTATTTTATTGGTGGTATATGTTACCTGCAATGTTTTATGTATGTTGAAATTACTATTAATCAGAACCTGGAAAAAATATATTCTTGAGGTCATATTGTGGGAAATCCCTTAAATGGCGTATGATGTAAAACATTTTGCAAATCATTGATAACAAACTCAGAACAGAATATTGGCAAACTGCTTGACAGAAAGCCCTTTCATATGAAGTCACGAAATCAAAAAAAAATTGCATACAAATTTAGGGTGGGATACTTCAGTTTCTCATCCCTTTCCACTAGTTGTTATGACCCAACTTAACACACATTTGTTCAACATGTTACGTCATAGTATTTAAAGACATTCAATGTGTAATTACTTCATAGGCAACGAAAAGAGAATATCATTAGCACACTTTGAATTCTAAAGGGCATTAAAAAAATCAAAATTACATTATCATCATATAGGCCATCTACATGTCTACATATGTTGTCTTCAATATTGCTAATGGTTGTTAATCCAACCTCTCAAAGGGGTTTGACCTAGAAGAACACATTCACCTATCGAATCAGCAAGCTCCTAAATGGTGTCTCTAGAGTCTAGACACCTTGACAGATCCAAATACCAGAAAAGAAAAGGCAAGACATTTTTCAGGCACACACTCTATCAATACAATCCCATGCAGCACAAACCAATCATGTGTGACAATTGGATCAAACTCACGGCACGAAGTATTGACCTTCATCATTTTTTTGTGCCAATTCAGATTTTGAGACAACCTTTAGACCAAAGGCATTAATTATCTGGAGGTGGTGATTCGGTTCAGCACATCATCAGCATCATTCCTTCATCATTGGTTTTGAAGTTAAATATACCTAACCGCTTATTTAACCCTTGACTTTGATTCCCATGTATTTATTGCAATTATCTGTCCCAGCTCTATTATCTAGGTTGATTGTTTGATAAATGATGACATTTATTTAATTTGACTAGAAAATTTATGTAAAGGGATTTTATTTCTTTACAATTATAAACCTCTAGAAAATCATTTTTACTTGAGTGAGGTAGAATTCAACAAGTAGAAATCATTTCTTGGGAGTAATCCCATTTTTTCTAATGTATTAGAAATTTATGTCTCTCTTAACACTACATATGTTGTAATTTAGAATTCCTCAACTTGGTCCTTTTGCCATATCATTGTTCCTCTTAAATGACACACTATAAGCTGCTAGATCAAAACAAAGGAATACAAGCAATGCTTATCCCAAATCATGACTATTTGTGGAGGCCATCAATATATTATACTTCCTTATGTAATGTATACTTCCTCTTCTAATTAAAGAGTATTATTAATAAGGAAAATTTGCAATTTCCATAAAATAAGTACATGTGTATACTGCATTAATTTTTTAAAGGTTTTTTCATTCGCCAAGAAGACATGTAAATTAAGGTAACCTATCACACATTAATTTTCAGCATTAACTACATACTGCATGTATTATGTGGCCCTCATTAGTTAAACTGAAGCTATTTCCAAACAAGAAAACAACTCACAAAACTTGATGGCGATGTACAAACCTGCCAAATAAATGCATTTTCACCTTGTGTTGCCTGGCAACCATTCTCAAAGACAGTCCTGGCCTCCACATATTTTGCCTGCTTCGTCAAGAGCTTTCCAAGTGTCATATATGGTCTTCCATTATCTGGCCAGTCTCTAATGCACTGGAAGAAAACCCAACAATTAAAATACAAGGAGCTAAGTCTTAAAAACGCAATCAACTAAAAAAAATTCTGAATCAGCAGGACCAAGAGATTATGGATAAAGGAAAAGAAACAATATTTTTTAAAGCATAAAACAGAGGACAGCTTATCAATACAAACTAAGGATTCCTAAAGTGATTTTGAGTTGGTTATAATATTAAAGGGACGATGAAAAAACTCAGCATCAACATTAGCATTTGTATCTGACCTTCATTATACGAAATAATACAAAATGAGGAATTACTATGACAAAGTTGCTACTCATATTCCAGCACAAGATAGCAAAGACACTATTATCATACTATTGATCAATTTCAGTTTTTTTCCTAGTAGTCTTTGACGTTCATGGATAGGTTAAAATTATTATATTAAGTACTTCATTAATTAAATTTAGATCTCTACACAAATACAGGGTGTCCGGTACTCAGACAACAATCAGTAAGTCTTAAAACTTCCCGCATGTTGCAGTCTGATTGGGCAATCAATAAATCTTAAATCTTCCGTCAAGTTGCTTTCTGATTGAACAAGGATGGTATAGTCATAGACATTATCGTGGCACAACATAAATAACTTTTAGTGAAATAAGTAAACCCTGATTATGCTTAGGGTAAAAACTTCAACGTAAATTATGCTTGACAATATGTATTATATTTAATTACACAGAAGAAAATTAAATTGATAAATGATAGTTACAGCCAACCAAGTGGCTTTAAAGATAGCCCATCTTGAAACCCTTTTGAACCACTAGAGCAATGCTCCTTGTATTGTTGCTTAGGTTTCTCCTACCTAGCTTCCCAATGGTTAATCCCTGTGTCGAGGCCAAAGGTGTGGACCCAGTGATAGGTCTTGGGGGCATTCCCAAAGCCAAGCTAGTTGATTTCCTCCCCCGCAAGATGGCCATCATCCCTCCCATGCCTCTTTTCAACAAAATGGGTGGTTCCACCTTCTAGGTACAACAAATTCCCCCCATTGGCCTTGGCCATTTATCGACAACAAGATATTCCCAATAGTCAACCACCTAAGCTGTAATGTCCCCTTTCTAGCCAGTGGTTCGAGGAGACAGGGTTAGCCTATTACTACAGTTCTCGTAGGCTAACAGGATGTTTAGGGGGCCCTTCTGAGGGGATTCAGGACTTGCTATTTGCTACTTACTATTTATGGTAAGTAATATCAGGGTCAGTGATGACACACTTGCAATTGGTAATGGTTACAAGACACTCTCAGGAGATCATTGCTAAACTTTTTCCGGGAGTTATTGAGTTTTTTTTTTTTAAGCAAAAGTGGCAAGCCACTGTAAATATATTAATAGTAAATAATAGTTTTACAAAACCCTGGTTCAAGCGGGCATACTGGTGGGAAAGAACCAGGAAGAAAACCCCCAGTTATCGCCCGAGTAACAGACTGAGTCTTTTACAGGACTAACGCTTTACAAAAGCGACCAAAATACAAAGATTTCTCAATATCTTTTACATATTAAGTCACATTTCTTTAATGATATTCTATTATTAAAGTGACTTAGTGATTTAATATTGTAAATTAATAAAAAGACTTTATTAAAAGAATACCTTTAAGTCACTTTATTATTATTTAAGTGAAAGGGGGCACTTGGAGACAAAAGATGAAATATTAAATTAATATGCTTAAGCAAGTGGCATGGGATTTCAAGTGAGAAGATATTAATATTTTATTTGTCAAAAAGCAAACCCTAACCTTGGGCGTGGCTTTTGAAAAAGCAGGAGAGAAAAGATGATTGTTTTCATTTATCCAAGTTTATCATCCAAACACAGAAAACTGAGCACAAGGTGCAGGTATGGAATTACAAGCTGATCTGAGGATGAAAACCCTCGATTAGGACAGGATCTACAGGCGTGCGAGATCGTCTAAGGGCTCTATCATGGATGGCTTCACACAAAGACATCAATCAAAGCTTTGACAGATTTATTTAGCATTTACTTTCAGCATATACAATTTACTTCAGAAGTATTCAATAAAACAAAGGGCCCTTAGCACTCGCAAGCACGTGGGAGCTTGACAACTTGAAATCTTCACCCAAAGCGTGCTTCTTCTCCAAATCAAGCCGTACTCGTCTTGATCTCTTGCATTTATCAAGGCGTCCAGGTCAGCTAAGGATACAGGGGTCTAAACGGCAGATTGAGAGACTTCTATTTGGCATGTGTGAGCTAGAAAAAGAGGCCGTACAAACCAGCAAAGGACTGAAGGCAAAATGTTTTGGAATTGAGGCTGCAAATTCCTTGTCTTGAGGCGTCTAGCATCATTCACCCCATCAACATCGAGATCTAGTTGAAAAACAAGCAATTTGGAGCATGGCGTCCTTGCATCTGATTGTCGTGACTATTGTGTAAAAACCCAGATTCCAAACTATTGCATTTTTGGCTTATGGGTATGATCTTATTATGTTCTAAATAAATAAAGATTATTGGGTTCTCATTTATTTACGCAATTTCTTCAGTTATTGTTTAATTCAATTTCTTGAAATTTTCGGCACTGTCGCCGGCAACAAAACAACAAAAAATCAGATTTTAACAGAAAACACAAAAGTCAATTTTGAAACCTTGAGGGGACATCTTATAAGCAAGGAGAACAAATTGAAGAAAATAATGCAATTATTAGATGAGAGCCTATTATGACTAGGATTTAAGAGATGAGAGGAGGGGTTTCAAACAGGATGGCATGACCTACCTCCCACTGGTAGTTACATTGCTCTTGCTACTTAGTTTCTTTATCTTGTTCTTATAAACTTACTAACTTTTTGAATGGTCATTTACTTTTTGGGGCCATATGATACTTTGTTCAATGGTTCTATCCTTTTTTGGGGTTACTAGATACTTTGTTTTTCCTAAACTTGATCTACTCTGGATGACTTTGGGGCATGATTTCATTTCGTCCATCTTTTTTTGGAAATAGTCTATACATTATTAATGTCATAATACATAGCATATCTAGCACTATTTCATCAGAAAATTGATAAATAATATTGTGTATCATGAAATTAAATATATCATTTTGACAGATAGGTTTTCCTATTAGTTGACTGTTGAACACTATGTTCTATGGCATTTCAGGGATGGGAACAGCAAGGAATGGCATGATACAATTCAAGAATTGCAGCCTTGGCAAGGGGCATTTTGGGGATGGCAAGGGATGGATATATAAATAGTTTTGAGGATGGTCATCCAAGTGGGCATTTTTGGGATGGCGAGGGACAGCAATGGGGTTTTTTTATAAGGATGGCAGTGCAAGGGAGTATTTTTGGGCGATGGCAAGGGATGAGAATATTATATATACATATATATGTATGCATATATATATACATATGCATGTATGTATATATCTATGTATGTAATGTATGTATACATATATATACATAGCCATACACATGTATATAATATATATACACATCTACATACATACATACATATGTATGTATATATATGTATATACATATATACACATATATGTGTATACATATACATACACATATATATATATGTATGTATATGTATATATGTATATGTATGTATATATGCATATATGTATATACATAATACAGATATATATACATACATAAACGTATGTATATGTGTATACATATATATACATATGCAAATATATGTATGTAAATATATACACATATACATATATATGTATATATGTACATACATATATGCATTTGTATATATGTGCATATATATGTATATATAGATACATATATGTATGTATATTTATACAAATATACATATATACATAAACATACATACATGTATGTGTATATGTGTATATATGTATATATGTGTATGTGTATGTGTATATGTATATATGTATATATGTGTATGTGTATGTGTATGTATATATAGATGTGTATATATGTATATGTGTGCATATATGTATGTATATATGTATGTGTGTGTGTATAATGTCTGAGGGCTGCAAAATCATAAATGAAAGTGTAATGACATGTATTTCTTACCTTTTATCAATGGGAAATTGTGCGACCACATGCAACTATGGAAAGAAAATTTGCAGTTGTTGAATGACCCACCTATGGTATTGAAAATATACGTATTGTATGCAATCATCAACAACTATAAATTTCCTTTTCAAAGTTGCAAGCAGCCACACAATTTTCCATTGATAAAAAGGGTAAGAAATGTATAGTGTCTTTAACTTTCATTCTGCAGTTATACACCTCCATTCTATAGTTGAATTGAGTCATTCAAACGTTCTACTTTATTTCTATGGTTGTATGCGATCATACAATTGCGTAATGTCCCCATTTTTAGCAATATTGATTTGTGAGCATTTCCCAGTTTCCAAATTTTCCCATAAGCTTTTTGGTGAGTTGGAAAGAACTCCAAACTTCTTGGAGTGCTCAGAGTTGGCTAGTAGTAACTTTGGTTTTTGAAAATGAGCTCAATTGGTAGTATGGATCATTATGCCACTTTCAGAAGTGATTTCCAACACTAGGGGTGCTCTCCACACTTCTTGGGAACCTGTTTATGTTTAGTAAATCACCCGATTGGCTCCAATCATCATTCTACATCTTCAATATCATCTTGATTTGATCAAAGTTTGAGTCCAATGCAGTTTCAGTGCTTTCCGCAACTTGGGTAAACTATTGGGTTATTATTTAATTAATTCACATAAGTTGTCTAATGTTGGGAAATAATTAAAGGACAACTTAATATAATAGCTCGTAGAAAAGGTGTTAAGTTGTATTTTAAGTTGGATGCCTAAGCTTGGGGATCTTTTCTCATGAAAAGTAATATTATTTTTCCTAAAAGGTCTTTGCGAGGGAAAAAAGAGAATTATTATATTTTAAAATTGAATATTTCCCTCCAAAAAGCTATATGAGGTGTTTGGCTCATTTGAGAGATAGACTTGTGAATATGATATTGTTATGCTGCTGGAATAAATCTGAGTTCTTCCAAATATTTTGCAGACGAAAACCCTCTCAAGATTACTAGTTTCAGGGACGAAAACCCCCCTAGCTTGTTGATCTGATTCCATCCAAGGATCATCATTGCTACAAATCTAAGTTTTGATTTGAGATACAGAAATGAAGATCTTTTTGGAGGTTTAAATTACTAGTTATTGATGTGATTTTGATGAAATTTGTTGCTATTTTTTGGGGTAATTGTCTAATGAAAAATAGCAAAGTGTTGCATAAGATTTTAGCAGGTTGTGCATCCCTCTTGTTGGCCGTACATTTGCTAATGCAAGTATAAGATGGTTTTGAAAAATGGTTATCTATTGTTTTGGAACACCTTGTTTGTCTTTTCAGGCCGTACAATGGAAGAGTGCAAAAAACTGAAGTAGGGATTGCCATACCCTTGATGGGTTTGTACCTATATAGGGGGCATGAGAGTTCATTAATCCTAGCGCTGCAATTTTAAGGAGTTTCCTTGACTGTTTGGAGGCGCCAAGACCTGCTAGTCATTTCCCATGGTGTTAGGCATTGGGGTTTGTGTTTCTTATGATGATATGAAGGCATTTATGGCACTGTACCTGCTGTACCTATGTGATGACAGTCTTATACAAGTCAGTTTCAGTTATCAGACTGATAGATTATTTCTTAAAGTAATTTTGGGTGAAGACTGGTGTGCCTAAAGGTGTCTTTCTGCCTGTGAACATTATGTGGTGTTTGGGGAATGAATTGGTAATGTTTCTAGGTGTTATATTTTCTGTTCAGACTTGTAGCAGCATGTCATCAGTGCATTTGCAGACCTGCAACAGCCCTCTTACTCTTCTATTCAAGGCATTCCATTGTTATCTCATTGCTGGGTTGTTGGATACAAGTTATTTGACATCATTTTGGGGTGTAACAGCAGATTGTTTACATCAGCTCTTAACATCAGCAACTAATCCTCTTATTATGATGTTTATGATGCAAATGTACTAGCATTGTAATGCATTCGGATGGTCATACCACCGAAAGCTAACACATTCTAAATTGTAACATTGAATGGTAGTACTGCCAGTGAGTTGCTCTGGTTATTTGCTGATACTTACCCCACTGAATAGGTGGTATTTTGTAACCACTGACCGCTGAAAAGTGAAAGAGTTGTTATTCAGGTTTGGTACTTGCTCACCACTGGATAAGTGGAAGAAACTTTAATTTTATTTCAATATTGCATAAGCTTTCCCACTGAAAGTGGAAGTGTCATTGTAATTCCCACTAAATAAGTGGATGGTTACTTTTTTCAATACTGCTTATGCATCCCATTGAAAAGTGGTATTGGCTGGCTTGCCGCCTAATGCTTTGCTTTCAATTGCTGCTTTCAATTTATTGTAATCTTGACAACATATGCTCTAACCTTACCCACTTCGAGATTTGGGTGATCAGAAAGTGTGAAGGAAGTTGTTGTGCATATCATTTTTAGTTAAAGTTAATCAAAAAGAAAAAATTAGGGGTGTATATTACAACTTGCTCTTTGTACAAGTATTTTCTTCTTTTTGTTAGAAACATTGCAGACTACCAAGGGGATGTTTGACCTTCCCTAGGATATTCAAAGGATGTCCCAAACATCCTCAATCATCTAGACAACATCAGTTCCCCAGAGGCATGCATTTTGAGGGTTTGGCAAGGGGGAGGGGGTGTGACCATGTCTTACCTGGATCTAACATAATTAAAACAGAAATTGTTTGATATGATATTTTTTTTAAATTGGTGATAACTAGGAACATTGCCAGGCCTAGGACAATTTTAGTGGGAATAGGCCCCAACCTTTGATGTGTTACCACATGTGAATGTGTCCTCCAAGTTATGGGTCACCTTATTGCAGTGTGGTGATTTGCAATAAGGTTACTCTGTTTACAAACTATTACACCACAATCTTTTGGAATATTGTTTGATAAGATATTGTTAGGATACTAGTGTTTGCATTTTAATATGCAAATTCTGGTGCAACACAAAAAAGGAACAACATGTGAGAATAACCCTCCCTCGAAACTGGAAAGGAAAGCTCACTATAACAGAAAAATAAACATAAACCCTAGAACCTAAGGACACAGCTTGTAGCTTTTTACAATAAGTATAATTTAACTCTTGGGGGTTTAAACATACATTACAAAAAAGCAATTAACTGCCTATCTTTAGTTCTCAGGCAAGAGCACAAAGCTTATCAACACTTTTGCTGAATATGAGAGATTACTATGTCCTTTCCCTTTAAACAAACAATCTATAGCAACTACTAAATGTTCACTATTTCTGGCTAAAAGTAGAGACCAAAAATGTGAGTATAACACAAGGATTAAATTGGTTTAAATAACAAATGAACACAAGATTAAGTGAATATAAAGGAGACTTCTTACAAAGCTGCAACAATCGCATTTCACTAAAATTAGCAATACAAAACCTGCAATTTTCAATTCAAGCAATATGATTTACCTAAACAACACATACACAAGATCATAAAAATCTTGAAGAGTAATTTAGCAGAAAAACAGGCATACCAAACTCCATTAATCGAAACTCCAAGTGCCAAATGCACTTATTTATAAGTATTTATAAAGTTTTGCATGAGAAATAGTAATTAAAAAAAATTGAAGTGTTTATTAAGTCTCACATGAGAAATATTTTTTAAAAAAACTAACTAGAACTTCTACGCTATGAATAGTTTGCTTGCACACGGAGTAATCTTATTATACAATTGTGTCCACAAATACCAAACCCTAAATCAAGAAATCTTCAAATAGATTTCTAAAAAAGATAACTACCAACTAAAAAGAAGCCCTTTAGAAGATCATATAAAATAATCAATCTATAAATACTAAATAGCCATTCTAAAATAGATTTCCTAGAATATGATTATCTCCTCAAAAACAATGATGCTATAAATAGCTTGGGTCAAAAATAGTCTATCTAATAGTTGGCTCCTAGCAATGATTCTAATGCAGCCCTTTACTAAGGTGCACACCTCTCTATTATTGAACAACTTTTCTATCTCACTTGGATTTGCACCCCAACGTCTAGGCACACACCCTTGCATTGGGTGATTTTTTTTATTTTAGAACATCATGCATCACTTTTGTTAGGCATGCTCCTCTCCATTGGTAAACATTTTTCATTAAACATTTTCTTGCACCTCTTTGATCATGCACGCACCTCTACACTAGCAAAAAAAATTCAAATTTGCCTAAAATTTGCACTCTTTCATTGAAGCACACACTTCTAACTAATTTGAAACTTTTCAATTTTGAATTTTATGCACCTTTTTGGAGTGATGCACACCTCTTTACTAAGCTGCAATTACTCATGCCTTAAAAAAAAAAAATTGCCTTCTCTCCCTTGTATAAGATTTGATACATGCCTCATCAAGTGCATTGGAAAGTTCATTTTGTAAAATGTGCAAAGATACAAATAGAAATGATAAAAATGACGTTGATAACCATGATAAGGATTCAAGTATGGCTCACAAATGAAGTTCTTTAAAAATTTGACTCAAAAGATGACTCAATACAAAAATAAAATCATATTGGTACAACAATTAGCTCAATCTAGGAACCATGTCACAATCTTGGGGCATAGGAAAATCTATGGTCCATTTAGCAAACTATCTCTTATTAGTTGAGGATAGAGTCAAGCTATTCCTAAATCACCTAAATAACAATAACACAAATCCAAAACCAGATTATAAATGGGGAAATATATCACTACATAATTATCATATCACAAATGGGGAAATACAACACATAAAAAAATGCTCTCCAACAATTGTTGTTGGAGGGAAACAAAATGCATTACACTGAAGCATTTGCAGACAAAGAAAAGTAGCAAAGCCCTTTTTATAAGCTAAGAATACAACCATGCTAGATGCTACCTTGAGAGCTATGTGAAAGATTTGTTGTCAAGAAAGGCTTAGGGAGACATTGAAGTTCTTTTCGAGGAAACATAGGTGAGGATTTGTCATTGCTTTGTAATTCAGAATGGTCTTTCATCTCGCTGATAATTATCCACATTTGTCTAAGATACTCTATTGAAGCTTGATGTTGTTGTCTATCTGCATGACTAAAGATATCCTCATGCTCTATATCCTTATCACTTTCCTAACATTCTTCATCTTTTATGGTGACAAGCATAGTTCACAAACACTACGAGTACTCACTGAGTTGTTGAGTACTCATGGATTTTTAAACGGTGCAAGTAGTTGCAGGGTTAACTCATGAGTCTCCAAGGATAAGTTGCAGACGAAAACTGCTGGGTTTTTTGGTGACTACTCACCAAAACTTGGTGAGTCCAACCCATGTAGAAAAAAACATGCCAACACAAGTAAAATGCAAGTTAAAACATATTTTTCACACGGTTTTTTCCTTTAAACCCCTACATTTGCCCCTCCATTGAACACACAACAGCAAGCACGATTTTTATAGCATATTGGAAAGAATTTTTAGGCAATCTGAAGAAGAAATTTCCAGATACAAGATCTGCAACAAGATAGTACCATTGTTTTTTTTTTCTAAGCATTTGAATTTGTAAATGATTTCTAATTTTTTTAGCATGTTAAATGATTGAATTGAATTGATTATATTTGTCTAAACTTGTTACACAACACTCTCACACGATACACAAAACCACCCCCCGTGGACCCCTAGCGACAAAAGTTGGGGGGCAAGCCCCCATTAGGAACTAGGATCCAAACATGGCTGAAGCAAAAAAATTGTGTTTTTTAAAGAAATTTTAGTATTTTTTAAGTTGCCGTGCTTTTGCCAAGTTGAAAATTTATTCTAGATTGTAATGTGTACAAAGACATCTGGGTAGTAATTCAGCAGCAATGCCTTTTCACCTTTTTTTGAATCAAAGAGTTCATTATAAAATTGAATAGCAGAAAATCGACTTCACAAAGTAAAAATAGCAGGATCCATTGTCTCATAGGCCATCTTGATCTCGTGGACATGAAAAAAATATATTATATTCTATTCTATACTCAAGTCAACAAATTTCTCTCGGAACTTGACTCAAGTTAAAATGAAAACCCAACATGTTTAGTCCGTTTACCATGAAAAATACAGTATAAATAGTAGGTTTCATCTCTAGTTTGTTAAATAGTGTCGGATATGGTTGTTCTAGGTGAATTAAATGAATCCCAATTGCACAGATGGAGATCAGGGAGGAGAGGTGGCGATATCGCTTCAAATCATAGCCAATGTTTTTTCACCACATGACATTGAAGATTAAGGTTTGTGAATTGAGACTGTAACTTGAGTGGAGACAACTCTAGTGCATTGTATGGTAGGTTTTTTTGAAGTTCTATCGATGTAATGCATAACAACAGCTGCATATGGGAGTCTACCAAGTAATTTTTTCTGATGGCCAACAAGCAAGCAAACTTAATTACTGGTTCAACATGCATCTGCGTGCCATTTGTGACTTCCCCTGATCAAACATCGAATCTGTCATAACTTTGACTCAGCTAAGTTTTCATTTCCAGTGAAAACGGAAAAGGTGCGTACGGAGTGAAGTAGAAAATGTGTTATAGATGTGATGATCAATATCTCTGTACGGATAAGAATGATGTATTGTACATGAAGGGGTAGACGTGGAGGCGGACATTGCTATCATCTTGAATTCAGCCAACATATAGCCGATTTGAGTTTCAAGTTGAGAAGAGAAAAGACTACCTTTGAAAGAATTTGGCGAGCATCATCATAGAGACCCTTCCTGGCAAGGGACTTGGCTCTGTATATTGCCAAGTCCAAATTAATTTCCAGAGGACTCACAAATTTCGATGTTGAGGGTACCGCTTCCTTGTCTAATTGGAATTTCTCCTCCTCCTCCTCATTCTGAAACTGAGGCAGAGGCTTCCTGATGGCTAAGCTTGTGTCTGCCCCTCCCTGATTGGTGGCAGCACGATGGCAACAGCGGCGTGTTGGCGTCGGTGCTACACACAACTGCCTGCTCCTGCTCCGCTGTCCCGCTTTAAAGTTGTAGGTGAAAGAGAAGGAGGTGCAAGCAGAGGGGGCCTCCATTTCCCGCTTGAGCTTATCCAGGGGTCGAAGGAAAATTATACATCCCACGTTGGCTTACTGGAATTGTACCCGCCCACAGATGTCAAAGTTATTTCATTCGCTTCGCCTCCAATGAAAGAGGAAGGATTTTATTAATGTATACAAGTAGTTTATGAGATAAAGAGGAACATGTAAACGTATATTTTAATTATTATTTATTAATCTAAATTAGAGATATTGTATTTTTTAATATCAAAATAAATTTAAAATATTTTTACTATTAAAATATAATAATATATAGTTAAATAGATTTTTTTTTTAATATAAAGATAATAAAAATTATTAAGAAATATAATATTTATTTCGAAGGTATTCTTTATATGAAATAGACAATCTATTTTTTTTAAATCAATTGTTGAGAATTGAGGAGAAGGATGATGTAATTTATCGCAATCGTGTACATTTTTCTTGTCATTCATCATTTTTTTCTATCTATTTTTATTTTTACGTCGAAGGCACCTTCAATGAATCAAGGCGACCTATCAAAACAAATCCACAATTGTCACAACATCCATAGCAAGCAAGATGATTACAAAAATTGTAGCCGTCAATTTTTTGCTCTTTTAGTTTGCTATTTTTTACCTATTCATTCTTCTTGTCCAGGGTACCATCAAGTTTTTTCAGATGGCACAAAGGAGAAGTTGTTTTTTTGTGAATGCAAAGCAGTAAGGGGATTTTAAGGCGTAGGCATAACAGAAAGTTGAAGCAGTCACAAAAAAACCTCATTATGATTTTACCAAAAGCAGCTAAGAACAATGCAACAGTCACCATTAAAATGTTTCATTTAGTAGGTGACCAAACAAAGCAAGGAGAAGATAAAGGTAAAAAGGAAGAGATTTTATCATCTCAAGAGGTTTCTAGGTCAATTCAAAGCAAAACAGAAAGCTTCACAGCAAGCAAAGGCGATGATGTGGGAGGGTTTCAAGACAATATGGACCTTTACACCCCTACAACCACTCCTTTGTTGTGGTCATTAGAGCTCTATGTAAATGAGCTCATGAACATGAAAAAGAGGATTGAATTTTTAGAAGTAAAAGGTCAGCATGAAGATTTTTGGCTAAAAGAAATTTTAGAAGCTAGTTAGAACCATGCAAGGGAAAGCAAGTTGCTCAAAGAGCAAGTAATAAGCTTGCAAAGTAGGATGGAAAGAGGGCAGGAGGAATGATCACTTTAAAGCAAGGTTTAGAACAAGCAAAAACAACAGAAAAAAAGAGCTCAGAGATAATGAAAATAAGTGACACAACATAACTAGAAGCAATTCAATCAGCAATCACAAACATGGAAACAAATAAAAGCAAGTTAAGATACCAAATAGAAGAGGCCAAATCTTGGGAACAAGTTGTAAATGGATCATCAACTACGCAAAAAGAAATCATAGAGAAGCATATCAAGAGACAAATAAGAGATGAAAAAGACAGGCAAGACAAAGCTATAAATATTATCATCAAAGGTTTGAAGGACTTTGGGGAGGAGAGGACTGATATTTTAATAAGGGATTTTTTTATAGACATGCTAAAGTGGGTAGGTTGTATTCAACGAGCAAACATGATTGGAAAGAAAACAGAAGAAGGTAGGAATAGGCATGTGAGAGTTATCTTAAGGAGCATGGAAGACAAGAATGTGATCCTAAATAATAGGGGGTGCTTCAAGGTACTCATATATACTTGGATGAAGACTTAACATTTGGACAACAAGAACAGTGAAGGAAGGAGTGGGAGAAAGTGAAATTAGCAAGGGATGTAGGAAAATGGGCATGGTTGAGGAATTGGAAAGCTCAAATTAGGGAGCATTTACCACACGAAAAATGGGGATTCAAGGCCCCACGAGAGTATTTACATATAGCAAGTTGGAATTGTAGGGGTTACCCATGGAAGAGAGGAACGAGATTGGGGCTCATAGTAGAGGGGAAAGACATCATTATTCTTACGGAAATGCATGAGCATGATGGTTGTAAAGTTCCAAAATTTGAAGGATATAATAAAATATCAATTTGAGATGAAGGGACTAAAATAGGTAAAGGACATGGGAGGATTACAATGCTAATAAAAGAAACATCAAGCAAGATAATAAAATTTGAAAAGGAGGACCCAAATAAGCAGTTCATATGGCTGAAAAATAACAAAAAATGAGGTAACAATTTGGTTGGTTTCTTGTTATTTTGCTCCAAAAAACTCAAAGATGTACAAGAAGAGAAAGTTGGATAGCAAAGATCTGTATGCGGCATGAAAAAAGACATTTATGTTTTCAACACTTCAGGAGAAATAGTGTTATTGGGGGATTTTAATGCAAGGACTGTCAACAATCAATCTATGTAATTGGACAGTAGTGAAGTGGGGGACAACTATCCTCTGTGGCTAAAGAAAGATGGGGTTCAGCCTTGGGAAAGGGCCTTGTAGGATGGTAATGGAAGTGCATCACACTTTGGAGTGGAGTTACTAGGTCTATGTAGCATGTATGGCATGGTTATTTGTAATGGTATGAAAACTTGGCCATATTCAAGTGGTATTACTTGTAAAACCTGCAATGAGCAAAGTGTGGTGGACTATGTGCTATGTTATCAAAATTCTATATCTAGGCACTTGAGTTCAATAGTGGGAGCTACCCTATTGGGTTAAAATCTAATCATATGCCTCTTCTTGTTAAGCTTAGCATCCATGCTAGCAACCAACAAGAAAAGCAGATGCAACACTTCCATAGGAAATTCCATTCATAAGGTAAAATCCTTGTGAAACAAGAAAATCAAGAATTTTCCATTATTGCATTGGAACATCACCTTCAAGTGGAAAAAACAATATAACATGCAAAGAAAACAATGAAAGAAATGACTATATTGGTAGTAATATGTTGATTCCTTTAATTCACAAGGCTCTTGAAGTGTGCAGGAGATCTCGAACTAAGAAGAGGATTTTAAATACTTTCCTAGCTAATCCATGGTATGATGAAGATTGCAAAGTTGCAAAAAGATTGGTCGAAAATAATGAATCTAGCAAAGAAAGCATGGTAAAATATGAGAAACTATTGGTGAAATCCAAAAAAGAAAACTATGTGAATTCAAGAAGGAAGGAGTTAATTTCTTTGAGTAAACACAACCCCAAAAGCTTTTGGAGAGAATTGTGGCAAAAGCTCCTTTATGAACGGTCGCTAGTGAAAAGCAAGCCTCCTATAGTTAGTGCTCCAAGTGAGATCTTCTCAAAGGAATATATCAAGCAAGGTATAAAAAATATTGCAAGCAATAAAGCTCAAGAATTGATGGGTTGCAAGCTGAATTTTCAAAGTGGGGAATTGAGCTCCTTGCTCCTCACATCAAATTTGTTATTAGTAACATCACTCAAAGTGGATTTACGGCTGAATGGACAACTAGTGTGGTCATTCCTTTACACAAAAGTGGGGATATCAATAATCCTTCTAACTATTGTACTATCATGGTCAATCCTCTTCTTGGAAAACTTTATGGGAGCATGTTAGAATGTAGAATCAGTAGTTGGGCTGAAAAAGAAGGAAGAGGGGCAAAAGGGAAAGTTAGCTTCAGAACAAGACACTCTACTATAGATCATTACATCATGCTTAGGAACTTCGTTGAAATTTTTTGGGATACTCAAGGGAGAGAAGTTTTTTGTTGATTTGTTGATTTTGTTGAGATATGGTGTTGTACACCATTGCATTGATTTATTATAATGTTGTAATTAAATAATTATTTAGTTGTGATGCATCTTGGTGGTGTGGATAATCACACTAGGCAATTATTTGGGGACCACTTATGTTGTATTGTAGCATTGTATTATTAATTAATGTGTGGGAGACATGTGATAATAATTTAATATTGGAGAAATATTAAATAAAGTGAAGTCTTAGTACCCAATATTAAAAAAGGGGTTAGTAGTTTTGTATTCAAATGGTTTTGTGGTACATGGTTTTACCTTACCACTAGTTGTATTTTTTGTGAGTTGGTGTCTACAAAAGCAAACACATGTATAGTGGTTTAGGTTAGCTAAGTGGTTTGGCTGTCATTATTGAGTCTTTCTGAGGAGTGCATTTGTGAAGCATGGCATGGGATGTGTGGATTCATGCTTGGACACATGGGAATGCATTGGAAGGCTTGATGTTTCAGAGGTATTCATTGTAACTCTCGTATTGCTTTATTGTTGAATAATATGATGGATTATGGATGCTTTTGGAGGCTAGGTTTTTCCCTCTTGAGGGCTTTCCTAGGGTATATCTTGTGTTATCTTGTGGCTTGTCTATTTAATCTATGCATTGTGGTTACTTGTATGCATGTTTATCTCTCATGGGTTATGTAGGAAATGGAATAAGATTGTGGGTTGAATGCAATATTTCCTAACAAGTGGTATCAGAGCTTTCATGGTTGAAGAATTTTTGTTATAACCCTAGTTTGAGAGTTTTTGCAAAGTTGAAGCCATAGACATGCATGTAGGGATTGAGACATTACAAGGTATGGAACACATGTTGCAGGTGTTTGTATGTAGATTTAGGCTTTTGGGTTGTCAAGATTTGTTTGGTTTATTGTAGATCTGAAGTTTTCCATTTTTGGGTGGAAGAGGGTTTCTAGGTTTGAGTTTTTATATGAGGGATTTGTAGGGGAAATTTCATAAATGACCTCTTGAGACAAGATGGACCTCGTGGTTGGATTCAGGTTGGCCAAGAGATGAAAATTGACATAAATTTCAACCTATTTTTTGAAGTTGAAAAAAATACAAAAAAAATTTAGCCATATGGCCATTTAGGTCGCCCAATTTGTCTTGTTGAAAAATATTATTAAAAAAATATATGGTTCAATGTCTTAAAATTTCTGCAGAAAATATTAAATTGTTGGGCATATTTGAAAATATTAAAACTTGCAAAAATACGAAAAAAAAAATATATGGGGGGTCCGCAGACCCCTCGTCCTACCTATCTGTCGCAGTATCGATCAATACTGGCAGTACCTACCGGTACTCCCCTGCCAACAAGGTACCATCGCCAATGGGGTCAAACCCCTCGCATCAACTCTGGTCCGGTGGGGTGGCCCGCCATCCATTAAAAACAAAAAAAATATTTTTTTATTAATATCCACCGATTTAAAACTCACACCCCGGACCTCAAAATGATATGAGGTGTATTTGATATTTGGTTAGGTACGGTCAAAAAGGGTTGATAAACTTCTACTTTGAAAAATTAAACCGAAATGCATAAAATTTGGATTCTGCCACCAAAGGCGCCACCGGTCAGCCATCGCTATCGGTGGGCCACCGCAGAACCACCAAGGGGGGCAAATTGGACATTTTCTAGCAAAATTTTTCAAACACATGTAACTTTTTCCCAGTATGTTCGATTTTCAACTTCTTGTAGTCGTTGGAAAGCTGATTCCAAGCACTACGCAGTGGTACAAGTTTAGTTCCTTGATTTTTCTATTTTGACATGTTTTTGGGGCTTGGAAGTCAGATTTTCTCATTTGCATGGTTTTGGTCATAACTTTTGCATACGAAATCAAATTTTTGATTTTGAAGAGGCGTTGGAGAGAATTTGTAGTGTACTACACAATGGTTTAGATTTTTTATCAATTTGAGGAGCAGGATGAGTTTGGTACTTGTTTGATCATTTGTAAGAGCCTAAGATTCAGGGTGTGATTGTGTGAGCATCTGAATGAGTCAAGAGGCAAAATCTTGAGGGAGTACATGTTTTTTATATGTTATTTATTATGCTACAATTGATTATCATATTGGTGCTTTTAGGTAAAGGTTTATAGGTGTTTTTCAGAGTTGAGACTTTGATGGTGACAAGTACACAAGTTTTCTTCAGTTTTGAGGACATGGTTTGAGATGTTTTGTATGGGTGATAGTTGAGTGCAGGTACAACATTGGCTATGGTTATGGTGTCATGGATATGTAGGTACATTTGATGCATTGGCATGACATGATCATGTATGTGGTGTTTGGTGGTGAAATGGTTTGATGTTAGGAGATTATTCTTATCTTCTTGATGCTTATTTAGTTCCTTGACTATGATTATTCATTTATGGACATGGTTGGAAAATTAGATTTGTGGGTGTTTGAGTCTTGATGTCTACAGGATTATCTTCTTTGATATCTTGGTTTGTAGGTTACTAATGTGATGATGAGTTTGCATGTTTTAGTGATTAGACCTACGAGTTATGTAGTTGTATGGATTTATCACCTATTTAGTTGTAGTGGGATGACTCAGATGTGGACTGTCTATATCCACCAGGTTTGATTCATTGTTGTTGCATATTTTATTACTTGGCCTTGTCTATGGTCATTTGTACATTGGTATGTTACTTTGGGATTGAGAGGATGGATGGTTAGAGTATTTGATTAGTCAGGTGATGGGACTTGTAGCATGTGGTTTGATCACGATGTCATGATAACTTGGTACATTCATTGGTTATACACTTTCAATGGGAGATTTTAATAGTGATGACTTGGTGGTGTTGGATTGGTTTGTGATGTTTTGTTGGTGGTTGTATGTATCTTATTGGCTTGGAGATCTTGGTTAAGTTGTATGTTATTGACATTGTAGTTGAGTGTGTGTAAACCTCTATGATCTTCGTGGAGGAGGTGGTAGTCATGATGCCATGTGTAGCTCATATCACGGTTCAATGGGAGTTGTTGGCAGTGACGTGGATGCATCATTGGGTATGATTATATTCACATGATTAGGGATATATATTCTTGGTTTAGAGAATGTTTGATATTATTTCATGGTTTACTCTTGATACTAGTTTAGAGTTTGGAATGGTACTTGTTCTCTTGAGACCAGGATGTTTACATTGGTGCATGTGATCTCCTAGGAGGAGATGGTTAGATCATATTGTCATGATAGGTTCCTGATTCTATGGTTGGAGCTTTGACATTGATTGTGGTAGTTCTCTTTTGTATTGAGTACATTGATCATTTGCTTGATTACTTCATGATGGTGCTATGTTGTATTTGGAGTTTGGAATGGATTGATTGGTTACGGGTACTCATGGATACTTGGAGATGTAGGTGATGGTTGGAGTTCTCTTGTGATTTGATACATTTGCTTGAGACAGTTACTCTTTGGAGGTCTCAGTAGGAAAACTGAGGAGCTTTCACCTGGATATGGATGTGAGTTCATGTTGGACCGATAGAGGAGATTGTTCTTGGAGTGATTCATGATGACTTGGTTATCCTGGAGGAGCATTCTCATTCCCCACTCTTAGTCTACTTGGTAGTTTATCATTTGAGAGGTATTTTCCCATTATATCTTTTAGATGTGTTATGTTTTGTGCTTCAATTTCTCATGGGAATAAGTTGATTCATGTTGATTGTTTTTGGATACTCATTTGAGGATGGTTTAGCATGAGTTTACATGCTTTATCTTTCATATTTATGGATCTTGAGCTATGGATAGTTAGTTCTGGAGGATTCATTTTGAGGGATGTTACGGCATGGTTATCTCCTTGTGAATTTGAGTTTATGATATCATTCTTTGATGAGGATTGTTAGGAGATGGTTTATGGGTTGACTTCCAGTATTGGGGATGGTTACTTTGATTTTGATCTTCTTGATTAGAGATGTTTGCATCCATGTTGGCATTGTTACATTGATTCATATATTGTACTTGGTTTATGAGATTGAGTGTTATGGATGTTGTTGAGGCTTCTAATTTGGGGTTGTTAGGAGATCATACTTGACACAACATTACACTTTTTGAGGTGTTGGTAGGACATTATGGTTTACAGGTTTCTCTCTTCATGGTTCCTTCCTAGATGTTCATGTTTTGGAAGGATGGTAGCAACATGTTGTGAGAGATTATGCATCTTTTTGGGTTGCATGTGTGGATCATTGTTATTGTTCTTGGTACTTCATGCTTTGATTTACTTATCAAACCTTGATATAGTGTTGATTGGTTGAATTGATATTCTTTGACATTATCTATGCAGTGGGAGTTCCTGGATATGTATGTTCTTCATTGACAGGTTTTATACAGGGAGCTTGTGATTGCAACTTACAGGTTGCATATGTTCTTGGCATGAGTTTACTGATGTATTGATACCTTGGAGGTATGGATGGTTGGACATATTAGCATGTGTTGTGGATGCTATTCTTGATCATGTGGGTTTTTCATTTGACAGTAGTTTGGTTAGAGCCTTTTTTATCACTTGGATTTGATGCTTGTGCTCATGGTTTGGTGCATATTCACCTTGGCATGTTCCTTTTCTTCCATGCATAGAACGTTGGAGGATGAGAGGATTTATTGCTTGAGATGGTGGTCACTTTGTTCTTATTGCAAGTATCTTGATGGAGCACAAGAGCATGTTGGAGATTCATGTGGTTTCATGTATGGTTATGATGATGTATTTCATGTATTGATCCCTTATGAAATGTATACAACAAGTGGGACAATGTTGATATATGGTATTGTACACCATTGCATAAATTGATTTATTATAATATAATTAAATAATTATTTAGTTGTGATGCACCTTGGTGGTGTGGATAATCACACTAGGTAATTATTTGGGGACCACTTATGTTGTATTGCAACATTGTATTATTATTTAATGTGTGGGATACATGTGATAATAATTTAATATGGGGAAATATTAAATAAAGTGAAGTCTTAGTACCCAATATTAAATAAGGGGTTAGTGGTTTTGTATTCACATGGTTTTACCTTACCACTAGTTGTATTTTGTGTGAGCTTGTAGTGGTTTAGGTTAGTTGAGTGGTTTGGCTATCATTATTGAGTCTTTATGAGGAGTGCATTTGTGAAGCATGTCATGGGATGTGTGGATTCATGCTTGGACACATGGGAATGCATTGGAAGGTTTGATGCTTTAGAGGTATTCATTGTCATTCTTATATTGCTTTATTGTTGAATAATATGATGGAGTATGGATGCTTTCAGAGGCTGGGTTTTTCCCTCTTGAGGGTTTTCCCAAGGTATATCTTGTGTTATATTATGGCTTGTCTATTTGATCTATGCATTGAGGTTACTTGTATGCATGTTTATCTCTCATGGGTTATGTGGGAAATGGAATAAGATTGTGGGTTGAATGCAATATTTCCTAACAAATTTCAAAAAATCCTTTGACACTGTGTGTAGGGGAAAAAATTGGAATAGAATGGAGGAACTTGAGATTACTAGTGAATTTAGAGTGGCAATGCATAATTTTTATGAGTAGGTTAGAGCTATAATCAAAACCAAAGATCGTATGTCTGAATTCTTTGGTAGTGACATTGGTGTCAAACATGGATGTCCACTATCTCCCACATTGTTTAGTTTTTATAATGATAAATTTGAAGAATGGTTAAATAAAACTATTGGGGAGGGTATTCAACTTGTTGTTTATGTGATGAAGTTACTTTTATATGCAGATGATCTTATCCTAATTGCAAAACTACCCTTGGTTTGAGAGAACATTTAAAGGCTCTTGATCTCTTTTGCCACGAGGTTGAGATGCAAGTGAACACCAACAAAACTAGAGTCATAATTTTCTCTCTGAAAAGGAAGAAGCAACAGGTTAATTTCATTTTTGAAGGAAGCTCTTTAGAGGTGGGGGAAGAATACAAGTACTTGGTGTCACGTCTCAAAATTTTGATTACGTTTAATAATGTTAAGTTAATTAAATATTTATGGAAAATGAAATTTATTAGTTTTGACTTGTGATAAATTTAAGATTTCAATGTCATTTGAAATATATCATATTTATATGATTGAATACAAAGGATGAAAGTTATGAAGAAGAATGGAATCTTTTTGTTTCAAGCATTAGTTAATGGTTATTCATGAAACTCTGCAAGTGTAAGTGTGTGAATGTAGGAATAGGTTGAAGACAGAGAACATGGTTGAGGTAGGAGTATTTAGCTAGATGATGATCGGTAAACATGTTGGAATCTGGAATGTGCACACACCACTGGAAATCATAGCATCCATGTTTAACTTGCAATTCGATAGATATCATTTTGCTTGTGTGAAATGTATAAATGATTAAATAGGTAAGCTTATGGAAACAAATTTATTGGAGCATTTGTCTTACCTTGTCTATTCGATGATAATTTTATTGGAAACATATTTTTGTGGTAAATTATTTTCTCCTATTTGAAATGTTGAAAGGAATTCTTTATTTGAAATTTAGAAAAAAATGATAAAAAGGATGTCACATGGGAAAACAATTTAAATAATCTTATGGAAATAATGTTTAAATGAAAAAGCGTTAACTGAAATTATTAATTTAATAGTTAACTCTTAATTATAATTCAAAATTTTAAATGAAAATGAAATAAAATGTGTGGAAGGCCACCCATAACCCCTGAATCAGATGAGAAAATTTGTGTGCAATAAGTGGCGGGTGGCTATCATAATGGAGCATTCCAATTTGGGAGAAAAACGTAGTTTTTAGAGAGGAAAAACCATGCAAAAGTAGGGGAGATAACTCGAGAAAGAAGGAGAATTTGATCCAAAAAGCAAGGGAAAAGAGGTCGATTGTGTAGGGAAAGGGAGGAAAAATCCATTTCGAGAATCTCTTAGAATTCTACACTCCATATCTTGGTCGATTGTGTGAGAAAACAAAAGTAAGATTGACCTCTATTAGAATGTTTCTAGTTGTTTGTCATGCTTTTTCTATTCCATCGAACCCCTTTGATTTTCTAAAGGATAATCTTGATTTTGGAAGAAAAACCATTTATTTTTATCTCTACATTTGGGTCTCTGTAAATGTTTGATGTTGGGTTTTCCATTTCGGCATCGACCCCTCTTATTGTTGAAAAAAATCCCATGTCTCTGTCCAACCCTTGGACACTGCCTCCATGGCTCTCCATATCTGATTTTGTTTTGTTTTGTATAAGTAAACATATCAGGGTCAAAATGACCCCTACATGTGAATGCTTGTGTGAAGGGTCGCTTGACCAAACCCTCTCATTTCTATAATGAAGCCTTAAAAGGTTGATCAATGCTATCAACATCAATCATTTATTTTTGTTCCTTTTGAATGACAAACGATACTCATCATTCCATTATTGATGTTTCTAGAGAAACAAAATGACGTGTATATATATATATATATACGATCGTACAACATGGAAATGATTTTAATAGTGTTGAGTGATTCTTATTCAATGTTCTCATATCTTGTATTTAATGGTGCCTTTATTGTTTGAACAATAGTCTCCATATTATTTTAAAAGACCTTAAGTGATTTAAATGTTGCTTAAGGTCAAGCTTATGCATATCATTCTGAATGATAGCATGCTTATCGTTCCAAACTTGATAGTAATTGCTTTGGAAGATGAATTCAACAAAATGATATTCATCATATCGCTCTAAATGATATTAAATTTTTTCAATGATGTTTTAAAATATACAACAATAATCGTATTGTCCTTAGAGGTTGATGCCTTGAAAAAAGTGAATGGGTTGAACAATATGTTTCGTTCTAAATGAGTTACCATATTCTAGTCTTTGTTTCAAATAGAGTAATATGCATATCATTCTTAGGTGCAGGTCTAAGCTGTTAACTTTGACAGATTTGCTTAGAAATGTATGTTTTTGACCCATATCTAACCCCAATAAATTTTTGATGTTTCATTCTTACTATGAAATAGATAATGACCTGGCAGTAATTTTCAAAATGTTCTTGTTAAAGAATTGAACAAAATGATTCAAGAGTAACTTTGTTATATGCTTAAACAATGAATGATCACATTTTGAAAGGAAGTCAAATTGAATCTAGGGTGTATAGATTCTATTTTTAAAGCAAATTAATTATGATGTCGATTACAATTTGTTTCTATGTAAAATGACCTTGTGAAATATTGTTTGAAATTCATATTCATATAAAAGTCTAGAGAGACGGCTTAATATTTATGTTCCTTATATTTCCAATTGAATCAATTTATGCATCTGATGAAAGTTGACATCTATCTGAACATGGAAATATATATGTAGAATGGATCTTTCTTTTTTCAAAAGAACGTATACGCATGCACAATTTTTAACAGAAGGCCATATATGTGTACATGCATAAATCTTTCATTTATGCATATACACATACATGTGATATACTTTTTTAAAATTGATCTATGTTTTTATCTAAAAATGTATATTTCAATCAAAGTAAGAAGAAATAGAGGAAATATTGGAAATCTATATATTGATGCATGAACTGTAATATTCTACTTTTATTTGATGAGAAGGATCGTGTATTATGATTTAATGTTTTATTACATCATTATCAAATATAGTCTAGTTCCTTGTATATATTTTTTGAACTGAATTAGCCAAGATGAGACATGTGTAGACTATGTTGTAGATTGTTTGAATTTTATCATTAAAAGATTGGCTAGCAAACTACTCAAACCAAATTGAATGTTGCAAAGTGTGTAATTAGATAAGATGTATATTATCTTATGTATGTGGGAGGTTACCTTCTGGAATGGGTGTTGAAAATGGGTTAAAAGAGAGTATAGGATTTGCTTTTCCAAAATCTATTATTTTTAGTTGTATACAGCATATGCTTGGCCAAGCGTTGGTAGTCCATTATGTTGAATGGTCTAATTTTTATGATGTAACTCTCAACCATTTCCTAACATAGATCTTGCATGTTCTAAATGTAGATAGGAATGCATGTAGTTGTTAGGCACGGACTAGATTCCACCTTGCATATCATATTCTCTTGCTAAATATTTCGTGCAGGGTCAAGTATTCTTCAGGTTAGGAAGAATTCCAGGGAAGAGTAGCTTTGTGGTTGGGTGGAAAAGTGCCTAAACCATGTTCTCGTCCACCAAATGTGGTGAGCGTTGAAGAGGAATCACATGGAATTCCATTTTGATTATTGTACTTTGTATTACATGATGTAACTTGAGTTGAATAAGAGGTGATGTTGGCCTAAGTCAAACTATGCAACTTGTAAATTTGACACTTGGAAATAAATATAGAATATTATTTTTGGACATATTGTGCTATGATAGAAAATAGCTGATTAATTATGTCTTTAATTTATTATTCATAATGTCATAATTTATTTTTTTGGTGTTATTTAAGTATGACACATTACACTTGGGAATTGATTTTTACAATAGGCTCAGTCAGAAGACATGTAGAACAAAAAGGTTTCAAGGAGGTTGGAGAGCTTCTTACTTGTTTCTAAATAGATGTAGGAAAGCAGAGTTATGGGATTGGAAGATCAAGAAAACCCTTTTTGGTTTGTTGGTTACATCGATTGTCCTCTATGGTTGTGAAGTTTGGGGGAGTAGCATGTCAAACCACAAGTAGAGGCAAGTAGAAATAATTCAAAAGCACTTAATCACTACTAGTATCAAAGTCAAGTCTTTAGTTCCTATGAGATTCTTTTGGCTGAAGTTGGAGGATTTTTGATGGAGGCATTAGTGATAATTCATTTAATAAGTTATTTAAAAAAAGTTGAAAGCATGGATATGCATCACTGGCCCAAAATGGTTGTTGAGGAGGAACTAAACTGTAGGAAGAAGAATTGGATGAAATAAAATAGCAAGTGGATGAGCAAGTGGGATATTAAGCTACATGAATGTTCTAACACTAATGGAGAGATTAAATTTTTTGTGCTAAAAAAGTTTAAGACTATTATGTGGACAAAACAACTTGGTCATAAAAAGGCGCATTATATCAAAGAGTTCAACCCCATGTGGGAGCATGGTGAAAAATACTACCTAAGGGTTATAATTAAAGGAAGGGATAGGCTTCTAGTTACACAATTAAGGACTAGGTCTCGTCATCTTAGATGCAAGATAGGTAGATGGACTATCCCCAAAGAAGATTGGGAACAAGAACTTGTATTTTTTGCAGCAAAGGGGTGGTTGGAATTGAATGACATTTTATCATCGAATGTGTTTCTTATGAAGATATTCATATCCATTATGAAAGAAATTTAAAGGTGGATAATCTAAATGAGCTTTTTAAGGAGGAAAGTCTTCTCAAGACTATTGGATTTTTGATCAAGATTCATAATAAGAGAGCTAACATTGAAAGGAACTTGGAAATGGTTAAAGATTTGGCTCTCGGTCCCATAGGTTGATGGTCTAGTGGATGTCATTAAAAAATAATTCATTCATTCATTCACCAAACACATTGAGGATGAGGCTACACATTCTATTTTTGACTAAGTACTTTGCAACTATCATATACTCTAGTGAAAGGCGTTATCTAAAACAAAACTGGTAAGTTTTAATGAAAGTTCAAACTAAATTTTAGTTTATTATACTCAAAAACATAAATTTGATAAATAACTTTAATTCCAAGTACCTTGTTAGGATATAAATTTGGCTAGGTATGAATGTATGACGATGAGATTATATATATTATGTATATATAGAACATAGCCTTACAAATGTAACTTAATATCATCTATACAAATATAAATAATAATAAAACTTCACATATATTGCAAATTGAGTATAATATATAGCAACAGTTAGTTAGGAAGATTATATATAGAGTATGGTTTGAACCCCTTTTAAATTTTAGCTTTAACAATTTTAATATAGTTTATTTTTATCTTTAATATTTCATTTAAAGTATGATTTTAATTTTTTAAATTTATTTTATTTAAGAATATATTTGTATGTGTTCAATCTTATAATATATTTGTATTTGTTAATATTGAGTTAAGTTTGTAATACATATTAATTATATTTTTGAAGTACATATTTTATTAATATTTCAATTCTAATAAATTAAAAATTATTGGGATTTCAAGAGGCGAACCTGCCTTGTAAGTACTTAGGGATTCCATTTTTCATGGGGGCCAATAAGCTAGCTTACTGGTCTAAATTCATTGAGAGAATTAAGCAAAGAATTTGTGCCTGGAAAGCTCGATGGTTGTCCTTTTAAGGTTGAATTCTATTTATAAAATTAGTTATTTCTACAATACCTAACTATTTTATTTCAGTTCTAAGGGCTCCTAACATAGTAGTTGACCAAATTTAGAAGATTATAAGAAGCTTACTTTGGAAAGGGAATATGAATGACGCCAAAAAAATCCATTTAATCTCATTGGATAGTATGGTATCAAACAAATTCAAAGGAGGAGTGGGATTGCATGATATCTCCAAACGAAATCAGGCTTTTGGTGGGAAACTTATTTGGAAAATGTATACCAAACCATAGTCTAAATGGTGCTCCTTGATGAGGGAAAAATATCTTGATAGTCAAGATCCTAAGAGAATTTTCACAATTTCTAATCCACCTGAAGGTTTGACCATGTGGAATTTCATGATCTCATGCAAAAAGGTGGTTACATCATATATTTCTTGGGAGGTCAATAAGGGAGATGAAGTCAACTTTTGGAATGACTCTTGGAATGGGCATCCACCTTTGAGAGATTGTCAAGAGTTGCAATCAACCATTCTGATCTTTTCTCAAATGTGGGGGACAAGATTAATAGATTATGTTAACTCAGTTGAGTCTCCATCAGGAAGGGTGGTTTGGAAAGACTTTTCTTCTTTGCAAATATCAAAAGATCAAAAAGATTTATTGACACAAATTATGGGTACTAGAACAATGTTCTTATCAGGGAAAGTTGATTGTGTAATATGGGCGCCATCCAAGAAGAGATTCTATTCAATTAAGTAGGGGTACAAGACAATTCTTAACAGGGGTGACTACATTCAATCTCAGAGGGAATTCTCATTCTATTGGAACAATATGGTCCTACCAAAAGTGGGCAACTTTGCATGGTTAGTAATGAGAAAAAGAGCTCTAACAAGTGATTGGTTGGTTAAATTAGGAATTGTAGAGCCCTTCAATTGTGTCTTATGTAATCAAACTCTTGAGGATCATGATCACTTGTTTCTGCAATGCTCTTTTGCTCAATCTTGTTGGCTTTTTGTTTTGGAAAAAATGAACTACTATACTCCGTTGTCGAATTTAGGTTGGGATATTTTCTCTGCCTAGCCTGTGTTATATAAGTCTTCGTTCTTTGCTTGCATCTGGAGAATTATTCCAGCATTAGTGTTATGGGCTATTTGGTGGGAGAGGAACAAGCGTATCTTTAGAAAATTTGTTGCTTCCATTCAGTCCGTTCATGGAATCATTGAAAAATCAATCTCAGAAGTAGTTAATGTCTGGGTTCAAGATCATAAAAATGTTGGCTCTATATTTTCTTCCTGGGATAACAACATTCTTAAGAGTTGGCAAGGTATAAAGTTGCCTTTTAAAGGGAGTTTGTAGTAGCCTTTCAAACCCAAGGTGGATAGGAAGTCCATTAAATGGTCCTCACCAATGGAAGGCTTCTATAAACTGAATTTTGACGAGGTAGCCAGAGGAAATCTAGGCCCCTTAGGGGTAGGTGTTTGTATTCGGGATGCAAGGGGAGTTGTAAAAGTAGATAGATCAATAAGTATGCTTCCTAGAACAAATAATATGGTAGAATCATTGGCTCTACTACATGGCTTACATCTTGCAAGACAAATTCAAATCAAGGCAATTCATATAGAAGTTGATTCCTTAATAGTGGTAAATGCAAGTAAAGAAAGAGGATGTTTTAATTGGAACATGAAATATGTTTTACATAATGCATGGAAGCTCTTGGATGAATTTGAAACTTTTCAAATTTCTCACACGTTTCGAGAGGGTAATACTCTTGTAGATTGCTTAGCTAATATGGGTTCTGATAAGGAGGATTTTTTCTTCATGGAAAATAAGGATAATATTCATGATTTCCCAATGTTAACAAATATAATAGCCAAAGATTGTATTTTTTAATCTCATTTTAAAATCACATCGACATGTCGACATGGCATATCTTTTAAAAAAGGGTCGGGTGATTTTTTCTTCACTCAGAATGAGTTGTAAATCCGCATGCCTAAGAAGTAATTTTTGTAGATGTGTATCTCATTATCCTCATTTGAATGAAGCTGAGGTCATTTGTCAGGGCACAATTTGCATTGTGGGAATAAATGGCTTATTGATGGTACTGTTGGCATGGTCATGCCCTGTCGCTCAAGGAGGTCGCTAAAGTTAGAATCATTTTAGCATGATTCCTCACCACTTCCGGCTCGGTCTAGATTTATTTGCGAATGAGAAAGTTGGAGGCTGCTAAATGTGATGATTACCATTTCTAATGCTTTTTGTGCCTGTGTAGATTTCATATACTAAGCAAGATTAGTCATTATTATCTTGTATGGTTACGCTTAAGAGGTGGCAAGTTGTGCATTATGGAGTCTGAAGATTTCATGCAACTTGACAACCCCTCATAGATTCACCGTTGTGGATTAAGATTTGAAGCATGCTAACATTAATTCTTGTCTTTTCCAAAGCAAGCGGTTGGGAAATGGGTTTTTGGGGAAGCTTTATTTATTTGTTCTTCTCCAAATTAAGCCTCATTAAAACATTTATGTTCACAGAGTCTCCTGGTTGTTGTTGTGGATGGAATCGACGGGTTCTCCTTGTTTGTAGGTTTTTTTTGTGCAAATGGAGTTTCGACCGCAGAATTGCAAGGTTCCTATAGCCATACAAGCATGGGAAGTACCCTTTTCTGACTACATTGAACGAGACCAACTTCAGTATGTGTTCAAATTTAATTGTTTGTCAGTGCTGGGTTGTATCAAGACAATAATTGGAGAGGAGATTCTTCATACTGAGTCTTAGAGGCTCATTTTTCCAGCTAATATTTTGTCCATCTTCCTTTCCAATACTCTAGACCTGGTGCATAATTTTAACATTTTGTAAGAAATTTCAAACAAGGTGGTGGTCAGAGTGTTCCTAGAAGACAATGCACTGCTACGAGGTGTTCAACGGTATGATTTCACTAAGGATGATGGCTTTGTTGGAGGTCTTTTCCCCAAACATTTCATCCCTCACGAGAGAAGGTATGCAAAAGTCTTCCATGGAATGATACTTGCTATTTTGCATGATTCTTCCTCGCTTCTGTATCAAGTGATCAACAAATATCATTTTGAGTTTAGTAAGGAGGAAATAGATCAGTTCAAGAAGAAATTCCATGCAGTTTCATTCCTTAGAACTCATACATGCATACAAGGTTTGCAAGTTTCAGCCATACCACGATTTCGTAGGAACAACAAATCTCTTCCTCAAGTTCCTGATATTAACATTATGGTTCATTCTCAAGCAGTGGTAGGGAATCAAATGCAGGCTATTTTGCAAGAAAAACAAGATGAGAATTTTGTATGTTGTTCTCGTAGAGAAGGGTAATAGTCTGATTTTTGTTAATGGGAAATAGGGTAACAGAGAATGTGTATGGGGTTGATATATAGGGATAATATGTTGATTATGTAAATGAATGGGGTGATAAGTACTAAGGTTTTTGTAACAAGCAATTAGTTGCAGGGTTGTATATGTAAAGGGATAATGCTATTGTTGATGGTATATAGGTAGAAGAAGAATGCCCATAGCTATGACATCATGTATGGATTTTTTCACTCTCTTTCCTTTCATAGATTTTTGTAAATCTTTATATAAATTAATATATTATATAGGCTTATCACCTTTCACCTAAAAAAAATTAAAAATAATAATTTTACTTTTTATTTAATTATTTATTAACTTGATATGTTTATTATTTATTATTAATTTTTTAAATTATTATTTCTATCAATATTTAGATTTTGATATATTTTGATTGTTTATTCTATTTTATTTTTTTATTTAGATTTAAGTTTGAAATTTATTTTAATTATGTCTTTTATGAAATTCAAATAATAATTAAAATTTAAAATTAATTTACTTTATAATTATTTGTGTTGTTAAAAATTTAATTATTGTAGAATAATTATATTTTGAAATTTAATTTTAATTTGTGTAACAAAATAAATTTAAAACTTAAAAACTAACTAAAATTTATAGAGTGAAAAAGTGAGTGAGAGATAGAGAGAAACTAACTTTCGATTAGTCATTTCATGCCAACAATCTAAAGTGAAAAAGTGAGTGGGAGATAGAGAGAAGCTAACTTTTGATTAGTCATTTCATGCCAACAATCTAAAGATAGCCCATGTTCTAAGAGATTTATGCTTAGGTTAGCATGTCATTTGATTAAGGATATGATAATTCACCTTTAATACCTCCTTAGTGTACCCATTGCACATTTAAGGAGAAAAATAGATAGAGAGAAAGAGAGAAAAGAGAGAAAAGAGAGAAGAATAAAGAAGGGAGAGAGAGTTAAAGAGGAAAAAGGAGAGGAGAGGAGAGGAGAGGAGAGAGAAAGAGAGAGAATATTAAAGAAGGAGAGAGAAAGATATAGAGATTATAAGAGAGATAAAGAAAGATAGAGATATGAAAAGAGACAAGAGGAGAGATATAGATAGATACAAAGTCACATAATGAGAGTAAGATAGAGAGATAAAGAGAAATAGAAAGAGACAAAGATATATATAGAGTTAGAGAGATCAAGATATAAAGAGGAAGATGGGGAGAGAGAGGGGGGATACATAGGGATAGAAAAAGAGAGTAAGGAAGAGAGAGATAGGGAGAGGGAAATAGAGAGAGAGAAAAAGAGAGAAAGATAGATAGAGGAAGAGAGAGGAGAAGATGAATCTAGAGAGAAATTATAGAGGAGAGAGGAAGAGAGATTGAGAGATAATGAGAA
>VDFB02000015.1:577691486-577724141 GCA_007258455.2 Sequoia sempervirens
TCTTAAAAACGCAATCAACTAAAAAAAATTCTGAATCAGCAGGACCAAGAGATTATGGATAAAGGAAAAGAAACAATATTTTTTAAAGCATAAAACAGAGGACAGCTTATCAATACAAACTAAGGATTCCTAAAGTGATTTTGAGTTGGTTATAATATTAAAGGGACGATGAAAAAACTCAGCATCAACATTAGCATTTGTATCTGACCTTCATTATACGAAATAATACAAAATGAGGAATTACTATGACAAAGTTGCTACTCATATTCCAGCACAAGATAGCAAAGACACTATTATCATACTATTGATCAATTTCAGTTTTTTTCCTAGTAGTCTTTGACGTTCATGGATAGGTTAAAATTATTATATTAAGTACTTCATTAATTAAATTTAGATCTCTACACAAATACAGGGTGTCCGGTACTCAGACAACAATCAGTAAGTCTTAAAACTTCCCGCATGTTGCAGTCTGATTGGGCAATCAATAAATCTTAAATCTTCCGTCAAGTTGCTTTCTGATTGAACAAGGATGGTATAGTCATAGACATTATTGTGGCACAACATAAATAACTTTTAGTGAAATAAGTAAACCCTGATTATGCTTAGGGTAAAAACTTCAATGTAAATTATGCTTGACAATATGTATTATATTTAATTACACAGAAGAAAATTAAATTGATAAATGATAGTTACAGCCAACCAAGTGGCTTTAAAGATAGCCCATCTCGAAACCCTTTTGAACCACTAGAGCAATGCTCCTTGTATTGTTGCTTAGGTTTCTCCTACCTAGCTTCCCAATGGTTAATCCCTGTGTCGAGGCCAAAGGTGTGGACCCAGTGATAGCTCCTGGGGGCATTCCCAAAGCCAAGCTAGTCGATTTCCTCCCCCGCAAGATGGCCATCATCCCTCCCATGCCTCTTTTCAACAAAATGGGTGGTTCCACCTTCTAGGTACAACAAATTCCCCCCATTGGCCTTGGCCATTTATCGACAACAAGATATTCCCAATAGTCAACCACCTAAGCTGTAATGTCCCCTTTCTAGCCAGTGGTTCGAGGAGACAGGGTTAGCCTATTACTACAGTTCTCGTAGGCTAACAGGATGTTTAGGGGGCCCTTCTGAGGGGATTCAGGACTTGCTATTTGCTACTTACTATTTATGGTAAGTAATATCAGGGTCAGTGATGACACACTTGCAATTGGTAATGGTTACAAGACACTCTCAGGAGATCATTGCTAAACTTTTTCCGGGAGTTATTGAGTTTTTTTTTTTTAAGCAAAAGTGGCAAGCCACTGTAAATATATTAATAGTAAATAATAGTTTTACAAAACCCTGGTTCAAGCGGGCATACTGGTGGGAAAGAACCAGGAAGAAAACCCCCAGTTATCGCCCGAGTAACAGACTGAGTCTTTTACAGGACTAACGCTTTACAAAAGCGACCAAAATACAAAGATTTCTCAATATCTTTTACATATTAAGTCACATTTCTTTAATGATATTCTATTATTAAAGTGACTTAGTGATTTAATATTGTAAATTAATAAAAAGACTTTATTAAAAGAATACCTTTAAGTCACTTTATTATTATTTAAGTGAAAGGGGGCACTTGGAGACAAAAGATGAAATATTAAATTAATATGCTTAAGCAAGTGGCATGGGATTTCAAGTGAGAAGATATTAATATTTTATTTGTCAAAAAGCAAACCCTAACCTTGGGCGTGGCTTTTGAAAAAGCAGGAGAGAAAAGATGATTGTTTTCATTTATCCAAGTTTATCATCCAAACACAGAAAACTGAGCACAAGGTGCAGGTATGGAATTACAAGCTGATCTGAGGATGAAAACCCTCGATTAGGACAGGATCTACAGGCGTGAGAGATCGTCTAAGGGCTCTATCATGGATGGCTTCACACAAAGACATCAATCAAAGCTTTGACAGATTTATTTAGCATTTACTTTCAGCATATACAATTTACTTCAGAAGTATTCAATAAAACAAAGGGCACTTAGCACTCGCAAGCACGTGGGAGCTTGACAACTTGAAATCTTCACCCAAAGCGTGCTTCTTCTCCAAATCAAGCCGTACTCGTCTTGATCTCTTGCATTTATCAAGGCGTCCAGGTCAGCTAAGGATACAGGGGTCTAAACGGCAGATTGAGAGACTTCTATTTGGCATGTGTGAGCTAGAAAAAGAGGCCGTACAAACCAGCAAAGGACTGAAGGCAAAATGTTTTGGAATTGAGGCTGCAAATTCCTTGTCTTGAGGCGTCTAGCATCATTCACCCCATCAACATCGAGATCTAGTTGAAAAACAAGCAATTTGGAGCATGGCGTCCTTGCATCTGATTGTCGTGACTATTGTGTAAAAACCCAGATTCCAAACTATTGCATTTTTGGCTTATGGGTATGATCTTATTATGTTCTAAATAAATAAAGATTATTGGGTTCTCATTTATTTACGCAATTTCTTCAGTTATTGTTTAATTCAATTTCTTGAAATTTTCGGCACTGTCGCCGGCAACAAAACAACAAAAAATCAGATTTTAACAGAAAACACAAAAGTCAATTTTGAAACCTTGAGGGGACATCTTATAAGCAAGGAGAACAAATTGAAGAAAATAATGCAATTATTAGATGAGAGCCTATTATGACTAGGATTTAAGAGATGAGAGGAGGGGTTTCAAACAGGATGGCATGACCTACCTCCCACTGGTAGTTACATTGCTCTTGCTACTTAGTTTCTTTATCTTGTTCTTATAAACTTACTAACTTTTTGAATGGTCATTTACTTTTTGGGGCCATATGATACTTTGTTCAATGGTTCTATCCTTTTTTGGGGTTACTAGATACTTTGTTTTTCCTAAACTTGATCTACTCTGGATGACTTTGGGGCATGATTTCATTTCGTCCATCTTTTTTTGGAAATAGTCTATACATTATTAATGTCATAATACATAGCATATCTAGCACTATTTCATCAGAAAATTGATAAATAATATTGTGTATCATGAAATTAAATATATCATTTTGACAGATAGGTTTTCCTATTAGTTGACTGTTGAACACTATGTTCTATGGCATTTCAGGGATGGGAACAGCAAGGAATGGCATGATACAATTCAAGAATTGCAGCCTTGGCAAGGGGCATTTTGGGGATGGCAAGGGATGGATATATAAATAGTTTTGAGGATGGTCATCCAAGTGGGCATTTTTGGGATGGCGAGGGACAGCAATGGGGTTTTTTTATAAGGATGGCAGTGCAAGGGAGTATTTTTGGGCGATGGCAAGGGATGAGAATATTATATATACATATATATGTATGCATATATATATACATATGCATGTATGTATATATCTATGTATGTAATGTATGTATACATATATATACATAGCCATACACATGTATATAATATATATACACATCTACATACATACATACATATGTATGTATATATATGTATATACATATATACACATATATGTGTATACATATACATACACATATATATATATGTATGTATATGTATATATGTATATGTATGTATATATGCATATATGTATATACATAATACAGATATATATACATACATAAACGTATGTATATGTGTATACATATATATACATATGCAAATATATGTATGTAAATATATACACATATACATATATATGTATATATGTACATACATATATGCATTTGTATATATGTGCATATATATGTATATATAGATACATATATGTATGTATATTTATACAAATATACATATATACATAAACATACATACATGTATGTGTATATGTGTATATATGTATATATGTGTATGTGTATGTGTATATGTATATATGTATATATGTGTATGTGTATGTGTATGTATATATAGATGTGTATATATGTATATGTGTGCATATATGTATGTATATATGTATGTGTGTGTGTATAATGTCTGAGGGCTGCAAAATCATAAATGAAAGTGTAATGACATGTATTTCTTACCTTTTATCAATGGGAAATTGTGCGACCACATGCAACTATGGAAAGAAAATTTGCAGTTGTTGAATGACCCACCTATGGTATTGAAAATATACGTATTGTATGCAATCATCAACAACTATAAATTTCCTTTTCAAAGTTGCAAGCAGCCACACAATTTTCCATTGATAAAAAGGGTAAGAAATGTATAGTGTCTTTAACTTTCATTCTGCAGTTATACACCTCCATTCTATAGTTGAATTGAGTCATTCAAACGTTCTACTTTATTTCTATGGTTGTATGCGATCATACAATTGCGTAATGTCCCCATTTTTAGCAATATTGATTTGTGAGCATTTCCCAGTTTCCAAATTTTCCCATAAGCTTTTTGGTGAGTTGGAAAGAACTCCAAACTTCTTGGAGTGCTCAGAGTTGGCTAGTAGTAACTTTGGTTTTTGAAAATGAGCTCAATTGGTAGTATGGATCATTATGCCACTTTCAGAAGTGATTTCCAACACTAGGGGTGCTCTCCACACTTCTTGGGAACCTGTTTATGTTTAGTAAATCACCCGATTGGCTCCAATCATCATTCTACATCTTCAATATCATCTTGATTTGATCAAAGTTTGAGTCCAATGCAGTTTCAGTGCTTTCCGCAACTTGGGTAAACTATTGGGTTATTATTTAATTAATTCACATAAGTTGTCTAATGTTGGGAAATAATTAAAGGACAACTTAATATAATAGCTCGTAGAAAAGGTGTTAAGTTGTATTTTAAGTTGGATGCCTAAGCTTGGGGATCTTTTCTCATGAAAAGTAATATTATTTTTCCTAAAAGGTCTTTGCGAGGGAAAAAAGAGAATTATTATATTTTAAAATTGAATATTTCCCTCCAAAAAGCTATATGAGGTGTTTGGCTCATTTGAGAGATAGACTTGTGAATATGATATTGTTATGCTGCTGGAATAAATCTGAGTTCTTCCAAATATTTTGCAGACGAAAACCCTCTCAAGATTACTAGTTTCAGGGACGAAAACCCCCCTAGCTTGTTGATCTGATTCCATCCAAGGATCATCATTGCTACAAATCTAAGTTTTGATTTGAGATACAGAAATGAAGATCTTTTTGGAGGTTTAAATTACTAGTTATTGATGTGATTTTGATGAAATTTGTTGCTATTTTTTGGGGTAATTGTCTAATGAAAAATAGCAAAGTGTTGCATAAGATTTTAGCAGGTTGTGCATCCCTCTTGTTGGCCGTACATTTGCTAATGCAAGTATAAGATGGTTTTGAAAAATGGTTATCTATTGTTTTGGAACACCTTGTTTGTCTTTTCAGGCCGTACAATGGAAGAGTGCAAAAAACTGAAGTAGGGATTGCCATACCCTTGATGGGTTTGTACCTATATAGGGGGCATGAGAGTTCATTAATCCTAGCGCTGCAATTTTAAGGAGTTTCCTTGACTGTTTGGAGGCGCCAAGACCTGCTAGTCATTTCCCATGGTGTTAGGCATTGGGGTTTGTGTTTCTTATGATGATATGAAGGCATTTATGGCACTGTACCTGCTGTACCTATGTGATGACAGTCTTATACAAGTCAGTTTCAGTTATCAGACTGATAGATTATTTCTTAAAGTAATTTTGGGTGAAGACTGGTGTGCCTAAAGGTGTCTTTCTGCCTGTGAACATTATGTGGTGTTTGGGGAATGAATTGGTAATGTTTCTAGGTGTTATATTTTCTGTTCAGACTTGTAGCAGCATGTCATCAGTGCATTTGCAGACCTGCAACAGCCCTCTTACTCTTCTATTCAAGGCATTCCATTGTTATCTCATTGCTGGGTTGTTGGATACAAGTTATTTGACATCATTTTGGGGTGTAACAGCAGATTGTTTACATCAGCTCTTAACATCAGCAACTAATCCTCTTATTATGATGTTTATGATGCAAATGTACTAGCATTGTAATGCATTCGGATGGTCATACCACCGAAAGCTAACACATTCTAAATTGTAACATTGAATGGTAGTACTGCCAGTGAGTTGCTCTGGTTATTTGCTGATACTTACCCCACTGAATAGGTGGTATTTTGTAACCACTGACCGCTGAAAAGTGAAAGAGTTGTTATTCAGGTTTGGTACTTGCTCACCACTGGATAAGTGGAAGAAACTTTAATTTTATTTCAATATTGCATAAGCTTTCCCACTGAAAGTGGAAGTGTCATTGTAATTCCCACTAAATAAGTGGATGGTTACTTTTTTCAATACTGCTTATGCATCCCATTGAAAAGTGGTATTGGCTGGCTTGCCGCCTAATGCTTTGCTTTCAATTGCTGCTTTCAATTTATTGTAATCTTGACAACATATGCTCTAACCTTACCCACTTCGAGATTTGGGTGATCAGAAAGTGTGAAGGAAGTTGTTGTGCATATCATTTTTAGTTAAAGTTAATCAAAAAGAAAAAATTAGGGGTGTATATTACAACTTGCTCTTTGTACAAGTATTTTCTTCTTTTTGTTAGAAACATTGCAGACTACCAAGGGGATGTTTGACCTTCCCTAGGATATTCAAAGGATGTCCCAAACATCCTCAATCATCTAGACAACATCAGTTCCCCAGAGGCATGCATTTTGAGGGTTTGGCAAGGGGGAGGGGGTGTGACCATGTCTTACCTGGATCTAACATAATTAAAACAGAAATTGTTTGATATGATATTTTTTTTAAATTGGTGATAACTAGGAACATTGCCAGGCCTAGGACAATTTTAGTGGGAATAGGCCCCAACCTTTGATGTGTTACCACATGTGAATGTGTCCTCCAAGTTATGGGTCACCTTATTGCAGTGTGGTGATTTGCAATAAGGTTACTCTGTTTACAAACTATTACACCACAATCTTTTGGAATATTGTTTGATAAGATATTGTTAGGATACTAGTGTTTGCATTTTAATATGCAAATTCTGGTGCAACACAAAAAAGGAACAACATGTGAGAATAACCCTCCCTCGAAACTGGAAAGGAAAGCTCACTATAACAGAAAAATAAACATAAACCCTAGAACCTAAGGACACAGCTTGTAGCTTTTTACAATAAGTATAATTTAACTCTTGGGGGTTTAAACATACATTACAAAAAAGCAATTAACTGCCTATCTTTAGTTCTCAGGCAAGAGCACAAAGCTTATCAACACTTTTGCTGAATATGAGAGATTACTATGTCCTTTCCCTTTAAACAAACAATCTATAGCAACTACTAAATGTTCACTATTTCTGGCTAAAAGTAGAGACCAAAAATGTGAGTATAACACAAGGATTAAATTGGTTTAAATAACAAATGAACACAAGATTAAGTGAATATAAAGGAGACTTCTTACAAAGCTGCAACAATCGCATTTCACTAAAATTAGCAATACAAAACCTGCAATTTTCAATTCAAGCAATATGATTTACCTAAACAACACATACACAAGATCATAAAAATCTTGAAGAGTAATTTAGCAGAAAAACAGGCATACCAAACTCCATTAATCGAAACTCCAAGTGCCAAATGCACTTATTTATAAGTATTTATAAAGTTTTGCATGAGAAATAGTAATTAAAAAAAATTGAAGTGTTTATTAAGTCTCACATGAGAAATATTTTTTAAAAAAACTAACTAGAACTTCTACGCTATGAATAGTTTGCTTGCACACGGAGTAATCTTATTATACAATTGTGTCCACAAATACCAAACCCTAAATCAAGAAATCTTCAAATAGATTTCTAAAAAAGATAACTACCAACTAAAAAGAAGCCCTTTAGAAGATCATATAAAATAATCAATCTATAAATACTAAATAGCCATTCTAAAATAGATTTCCTAGAATATGATTATCTCCTCAAAAACAATGATGCTATAAATAGCTTGGGTCAAAAATAGTCTATCTAATAGTTGGCTCCTAGCAATGATTCTAATGCAGCCCTTTACTAAGGTGCACACCTCTCTATTATTGAACAACTTTTCTATCTCACTTGGATTTGCACCCCAACGTCTAGGCACACACCCTTGCATTGGGTGATTTTTTTTATTTTAGAACATCATGCATCACTTTTGTTAGGCATGCTCCTCTCCATTGGTAAACATTTTTCATTAAACATTTTCTTGCACCTCTTTGATCATGCACGCACCTCTACACTAGCAAAAAAAATTCAAATTTGCCTAAAATTTGCACTCTTTCATTGAAGCACACACTTCTAACTAATTTGAAACTTTTCAATTTTGAATTTTATGCACCTTTTTGGAGTGATGCACACCTCTTTACTAAGCTGCAATTACTCATGCCTTAAAAAAAAAAAATTGCCTTCTCTCCCTTGTATAAGATTTGATACATGCCTCATCAAGTGCATTGGAAAGTTCATTTTGTAAAATGTGCAAAGATACAAATAGAAATGATAAAAATGACGTTGATAACCATGATAAGGATTCAAGTATGGCTCACAAATGAAGTTCTTTAAAAATTTGACTCAAAAGATGACTCAATACAAAAATAAAATCATATTGGTACAACAATTAGCTCAATCTAGGAACCATGTCACAATCTTGGGGCATAGGAAAATCTATGGTCCATTTAGCAAACTATCTCTTATTAGTTGAGGATAGAGTCAAGCTATTCCTAAATCACCTAAATAACAATAACACAAATCCAAAACCAGATTATAAATGGGGAAATATATCACTACATAATTATCATATCACAAATGGGGAAATACAACACATAAAAAAATGCTCTCCAACAATTGTTGTTGGAGGGAAACAAAATGCATTACACTGAAGCATTTGCAGACAAAGAAAAGTAGCAAAGCCCTTTTTATAAGCTAAGAATACAACCATGCTAGATGCTACCTTGAGAGCTATGTGAAAGATTTGTTGTCAAGAAAGGCTTAGGGAGACATTGAAGTTCTTTTCGAGGAAACATAGGTGAGGATTTGTCATTGCTTTGTAATTCAGAATGGTCTTTCATCTCGCTGATAATTATCCACATTTGTCTAAGATACTCTATTGAAGCTTGATGTTGTTGTCTATCTGCATGACTAAAGATATCCTCATGCTCTATATCCTTATCACTTTCCTAACATTCTTCATCTTTTATGGTGACAAGCATAGTTCACAAACACTACGAGTACTCACTGAGTTGTTGAGTACTCATGGATTTTTAAACGGTGCAAGTAGTTGCAGGGTTAACTCATGAGTCTCCAAGGATAAGTTGCAGACGAAAACTGCTGGGTTTTTTGGTGACTACTCACCAAAACTTGGTGAGTCCAACCCATGTAGAAAAAAACATGCCAACACAAGTAAAATGCAAGTTAAAACATATTTTTCACACGGTTTTTTCCTTTAAACCCCTACATTTGCCCCTCCATTGAACACACAACAGCAAGCACGATTTTTATAGCATATTGGAAAGAATTTTTAGGCAATCTGAAGAAGAAATTTCCAGATACAAGATCTGCAACAAGATAGTACCATTGTTTTTTTTTTCTAAGCATTTGAATTTGTAAATGATTTCTAATTTTTTTAGCATGTTAAATGATTGAATTGAATTGATTATATTTGTCTAAACTTGTTACACAACACTCTCACACGATACACAAAACCACCCCCCGTGGACCCCTAGCGACAAAAGTTGGGGGGCAAGCCCCCATTAGGAACTAGGATCCAAACATGGCTGAAGCAAAAAAATTGTGTTTTTTAAAGAAATTTTAGTATTTTTTAAGTTGCCGTGCTTTTGCCAAGTTGAAAATTTATTCTAGATTGTAATGTGTACAAAGACATCTGGGTAGTAATTCAGCAGCAATGCCTTTTCACCTTTTTTTGAATCAAAGAGTTCATTATAAAATTGAATAGCAGAAAATCGACTTCACAAAGTAAAAATAGCAGGATCCATTGTCTCATAGGCCATCTTGATCTCGTGGACATGAAAAAAATATATTATATTCTATTCTATACTCAAGTCAACAAATTTCTCTCGGAACTTGACTCAAGTTAAAATGAAAACCCAACATGTTTAGTCCGTTTACCATGAAAAATACAGTATAAATAGTAGGTTTCATCTCTAGTTTGTTAAATAGTGTCGGATATGGTTGTTCTAGGTGAATTAAATGAATCCCAATTGCACAGATGGAGATCAGGGAGGAGAGGTGGCGATATCGCTTCAAATCATAGCCAATGTTTTTTCACCACATGACATTGAAGATTAAGGTTTGTGAATTGAGACTGTAACTTGAGTGGAGACAACTCTAGTGCATTGTATGGTAGGTTTTTTTGAAGTTCTATCGATGTAATGCATAACAACAGCTGCATATGGGAGTCTACCAAGTAATTTTTTCTGATGGCCAACAAGCAAGCAAACTTAATTACTGGTTCAACATGCATCTGCGTGCCATTTGTGACTTCCCCTGATCAAACATCGAATCTGTCATAACTTTGACTCAGCTAAGTTTTCATTTCCAGTGAAAACGGAAAAGGTGCGTACGGAGTGAAGTAGAAAATGTGTTATAGATGTGATGATCAATATCTCTGTACGGATAAGAATGATGTATTGTACATGAAGGGGTAGACGTGGAGGCGGACATTGCTATCATCTTGAATTCAGCCAACATATAGCCGATTTGAGTTTCAAGTTGAGAAGAGAAAAGACTACCTTTGAAAGAATTTGGCGAGCATCATCATAGAGACCCTTCCTGGCAAGGGACTTGGCTCTGTATATTGCCAAGTCCAAATTAATTTCCAGAGGACTCACAAATTTCGATGTTGAGGGTACCGCTTCCTTCTCTAATTGGAATTTCTCCTCCTCCTCCTCATTCTGAAACTGAGGCAGAGGCTTCCTGATGGCTAAGCTTGTGTCTGCCCCTCCCTGATTGGTGGCAGCACGATGGCAACAGCGGCGTGTTGGCGTCGGTGCTACACACAACTGCCTGCTCCTGCTCCGCTGTCCCGCTTTAAAGTTGTAGGTGAAAGAGAAGGAGGTGCAAGCAGAGGGGGCCTCCATTTCCCGCTTGAGCTTATCCAGGGGTCGAAGGAAAATTATACATCCCACGTTGGCTTACTGGAATTGTACCCGCCCACAGATGTCAAAGTTATTTCATTCGCTTTGCCTCCAATGAAAGAGGAAGGATTTTATTAATGTATACGAGTAGTTTATGAGATAAAGAGGAACATGTAAACGTATATTTTAATTATTATTTATTAATCTAAATTAGAGATATTGTATTTTTTAATATCAAAATAAATTTAAAATATTTTTACTATTAAAATATAATAATATATAGTTAAATAGATTTTTTTTTAATATAAAGATAATAAAAATTATTAAGAAATATAATATTTGTTTCGAAGGTATTCTTTATATGAAATAGACAATCTATTTTTTTAAAATCAATTGTTGAGAATTGAGGAGAGGATGATGTAATTAATCGCAATTGTCTACATTTTTCTTGTCATTCATCATTTTTTTCTATCTATTTTTATTTTTACGTCGAAGGCACCTTCTATGAATCAAGGCGACCTATCAAAACAAATCCACAATTGTCACAACATCCATGGCAAGCAAGATGATTACAAAAATTGTAGCCGTCAATTTTTTGCTATTTTCCTTTGCTATTTTTTTCTTGTTAATTCTTCCTGTCTAGGGTACCATCAAGTTTTTTCAAATGGCACAAAGGAGAAGTTGTTTTTTTGTGAATGCAAAGCAGTAAGGGGATTTTATGGCATAAGCATAACAGAAAGTGGAGCGCTCACCAAAAAAACCTCATTATGATTTTACCAAAAGTAGCTAAGAACAATGCAACAGTCACCATTAAAATGTTTCATTTAGTAGGTGACCAAACAAAGCAAGGAGAAGATAAAGGTAAAAAGGAAGAGATTTTATCATCTCAAGAGGTTTCTAGGTCAATTCAAAGCAAAACAGAAAGCTTCACAGCAAGCAAAGGCGATGATGTGGAAGGGTTTCAAGACAATATGGACCTTTACACCCCTACAACCACTCCTTTGTTGTGGTCATTAGAGCTCTATGTAAATGAGCTCATGAACATGAAAAAGAGGATTGAATTTTTAGAAGTAAAAGGTTAGCATGAAGATTTCAAGCTAAAAGAAATTTTAGAAGCTAGTTAGAACCATGCAAGGGAAAGCAAGTTGCTCAAAGAGCAAGTAATAAGCTTGCAAATTAGGATGGAAGGAGGGCAGGAGGAATAATCACTTTAAAGCAAGGTTTAGAACAAGCAAAAACAATAGAAAAAAAGAGCTCTGAGACAATGAAAATAAGTGACACAACATAACTACTAGAAGCAATTCAATCAGCAATCACAAACATGGAAACAAATAAAAGCAAGTTAAGAGACCAAATAGAAGAGGCCAAATCTTGGGCACAAGTTGTAAATGGATCATCAACTACGCAAAAAGAAATCATAAAGAAGCATATCAAGAGACAAATAAGAGATGAAAAAGACAAGCAAGACAAAGCTATAAATATTATCATCAAAGGTTTGAAGGACTTTGGGGAGGAGAGGACTAATATTTTAATAAGGGATTTTTTTATAGACATGCTAAAGTGGGTAGGTTGTATTCAACGAGCAAACATGATTGGAAAGAAAACAGAAGAAGGTAGGAATAGGCATGTGAGAGTTATCTTAAGGAGCATGGAAGACAAGAATGTGATCCTAAATAATAGGGGGTGCTTAAAGGTACTCATATATACTTGGATGAAGACTTAACATTTGGACAACAAGAACAGTTAAGGAAGGAGTGGGAGAAAGTGAAATCAGCAAGGGATGTAGGAAAATGGGCATGGTTGAGGAATTGGAAAGCTCAAATTAGGGAGCATTTACCACATGAAAAATGGGGATTCAAGGCCCCACAAGAGTATTTACATATAGCAAGTTGGAATTGTAGGGGTTACCCATGGAAGAGAGGATCGAGATTGGGGCTCATAGTAGAGGGGAAAGACATCATTATTCTTACGGAAATGCTAATAAAAGAAACATCAGTTCCAAAATTTGAAGGATACAATAAAATATCAGTTTGAGATGAAGGGACTAAAATAGGTAAAGGACATGGGAGGATTACAATGCTAATAAAAGAAACATCAGGCAAGATAATAAAATTTGAAAATGAGGACCCAAATAAGCAGTTCATATGGCTAAAAAATAACAAAAAATGAGGTAACAATTTGGTTGGTTTCCTGTTATTTTTCTCCCAAAAACTCAAAGATCTACAAGAAGAGAAAGTTGGATAGCAAAGATCTGTATGCGGCATGAAAAAAGACGTTTTTTGTTTTGAACACTTCAGGAGAAATAGTGTTATTGGGGGAATTTAATGCAACGACTGTCAACAACCAATCTATGTAATTGGACAGTAGTGAAGTGGGGGACAACTATCCTCTGTGGCTAAAGGAAGATGGGGTTCAGCCTTGGGAAAGGGCCTTGTAGGATGGTAATGGAAGTGCATCACACTTTGGAGTGGAGTTACTAGGTCTATGTAGCATGTATGGCATGGTTATTTGTAATGGTATGAAAACTTGGCCAAATTCAGGTGGTATTACTTGTAAAACCTACAATGAGCAAAGTGTGGTGGACTGTGTGCTATGTTCTCAAAATTCTATATCTAGGCACTTGAGTTCAATATTGCGAGCTACCCTATTGGGTTAAAATCTGATCATATGCCTCTTCTTGTTAAGCTTAGCATCCATGCTAGCAACCAACAAGAAAAGCAGATGCAACACTTCCATAGGAAATTCCATTCACAAGGTAAAATCCTTGTGAAACAAGAAAATCAAGAATTTTCCATTATTGCATTGGAATATCACCTTCAAGTGGAAAAAACAATATAACATGCAAAGAAAACAATGAAAGAAATGACTATATTGGTGGTAATATGTTGATTCCTTTAATTCACAAGGCTCTTGAAGTGTGCAGGAGATCTCGAACTAAGAAGGGGATTTTAAATACTTTCCTAGCTAATCCATGGTATGATGAAGATTGCAAAGCTGCAAAAAGATTGGTCAAAAATAATGAATCTAGCAAAGAAAGCAAGGTAAAATATGAGAAACTGTTGGTGAAATCCCAAAAAGAAAACTATGTGAATTCAAGAAGGAAGAAGATAATTTCTTTGAGTAAACACAACCCCAAAAGCTTTTGTAGAGAGTTGCAGAAAAAGCTCCTTTATGAACGGTTGCTAGTGAAAAGCAAGCCTCCTATAGTTAGTGCTCCAAGTGAGATCTTCTCAAGGGAATATATCAAGCAAGGTATAAAAAATATTGCAAGCAATAAAGCTCAAGAAATTGATAGGTTGCAAGCTGAATTTTCAAAGTGGGGAATTGAGCTCCTTGCTCCTGACATCAAATTTGTTTTTAGTAACATCGCTCAAAGTGGATTTATGACTGAATGGACAACTAGTGTGGTCATTCCTTTACACAAAAGTGGGGATATCAATAATCCTTCTAACTATTGTACTATCATGGTCAATCCTCTTCTTGGAAAAATTTAAGGGAGCATGTTAGAATGTAGAATCAGTAGTTGGGTTGAAAAAGAAGGAAGAGGGGAAAAAGGGCAAGTTAGCTTCAGAACAAGGCACTCTACCATAAATCATTACATCATGCTTAGGAACTTTGTTGAAATTTTTTGGGATACTCAAGGGAGAGAAGTTTTTTGTTGATTTGTTGATTTTGTTGAGATATGGTGTTGTACACCATTGCATTGATTTATTATAATATTGTAATTAAATAATTATTTAGTTGTGATGCACCTTGGTGGTGTGGATAATCACAATATGCAATTATTTGGGGACCACTTATGTTGTATTGTAGTGTAGACACCGAAATCTAGTTTAGGCCTGCGACTTCAATATTCTTCATAATTCGTATTCTTCATGGTCATGATTAAATAATGTCAATTATTTAATTATTCTCTATAGTCTTCATTTCTTCTATTAATTAAATAATCTTAATTATTTAATTAATTCACATTTTATTTATTCTATCTGATTAATTAAATAAATGCTTTTATTTAATTATGTTACTAATTAACCTTATCCTTCTTGTCAAATTAAATAAATTCTTATTTAATTTACTTTTTATCATACTTCAACTATAATTAAATAAATTCTTTATTTATTTAATTATTCATTTAAAATCCCTTCATCACTTAATTAAATAAATATTATTTATTTAATTATTCTTCAAATATCGAGTCTTGAATTAAATGAATTATTTAATTCATAAATTCTATTTTAACGCATTCTTCTATATTTTAGATAATTGTGTGAGTTATCTGAGTATTCACTTTTACTCGACTCAAAGATCTATTTCAAATCGCTCAATTAACTCTTGATTTAATGTCTGAGTGACTTTCTCGAGTAATCTCTTCATCAAATCATTCAATCGTCTAGTTCTAACTCATTTGCGTGTACATGAGGATTAATTAAATATTCCTATTTAATTAATTAAATCTTGTGCGTGCATTCGAACAAGAGTTTCTTTAATCAATCTTTATCTTTGTCATGCAAAGATATTCCTTCTATTTTCAAATACCAAACTTGAAGATTAAATCATTTATTTAATCTTTAATTCTATTTCTAATTTGTATCACTCATGTCATCACTGACAGTTATCAGAATGCATGTCTAATCTGTCGATCTCAACCGTTCGTTGATCTTTCGATCTTGGCCTGTCGTTCGAATAATCAATTTTCTATAAATTGATCTGTCATTCTTCATTCCAATCTCTCTCGAAATCAAAATCTCTTTTCAAATTTTGCCAGCACTTAATCTTGAATCTTCGATATTTTGCTAATCACTATCTTAGGCTATACTTGCACAAATTTATGAGAAATCTGAGGGCAATTATACTACACAAGCAAAATGGAGAAGGGAAATCGAGATGAATCATGGAAATACATTTGAAATTGGTGAGATTGTTTCAGTTTGTTTACGTTTTACTTTCCTTTGTTCTTTGTTGCTTAACATTAGATTTGCATTTTAGATTTAGTATTGCATGTTTGCTTCTGATCTGTTTCTTGTGCACTTTCTTGGTGTTACATGTAGCATTGTATTATTAATTAATGTGTGGGAGACATGTGATAATAATTTAATATTGGAGAAATATTAAATAAAGTGAAGTCTTAGTATCCAATATTAAAAAAAGGGCTAGTAGTTTTGTATTCAAATGGTTTTTTGGTACATGGTTTTACCTTACCACTAGTTGTATTTTGTGTGAGTCGGTGTCTATAAAATCAACCACATGTATAGTGGTTTTGGTTAGCTAAGTGGTTTGGCTGTCATTATTGAGTCTTTCTTAGGAGTGCATTTGTGAAGCATGGCATGGGATGTGTGGATTCATGCTTGGACACATGGGAATGTATTGAAAGGCTTGCTGTTTCAAAGGTATTCATTGTAACTCTCGTATTGCTTTATTGTTGAATAATATGATGGAGTATGGATGCTTTTGGAGGCTAGGTTTTTCCCTCTTGAGGGCTTTCCTAAGGTATATCTTGTGTTATCTTGTGGCTTGTCTATTTAATCTATGCATTGTGGTTACTTGTATGCATATTTATCTCTCATGGGTTATGTAGGAAATGGAATAAGATTGTGGGTTGAATGCAATATTTCCTAACAAGTGGTATGAGAGCTTTCATGGTTGAAGAATTTTTGTTATAACCCTAGTTTGAGAGTTTTTGCAAAGTTGAAGCCATAGACATGCATGTAGGGTTTGAGACATTACAAGGTATGGAACACATGTTGCAGGTGTTTGTATGTAGATTTAGGCTTTTAGGTTGTCAAGATTTGTTTGGTTTATTGCAAATCTGAATTTTTCCATTTTTGGGTGGAAGAGGGTTTCTAGGTTTGCGTTTTTATGAGGGTTTTGTAGGGGAAATTTCATAGATGACCTCTTAAGACAAAATGGACCTCATGGTTGGATTTAGGTTGGCCAAGAGACGAAAATTGACATAAATTTCAACCTATTTTTTGAAGTTGAAAAAAATACAAAAAAAATTTAGTCATACAACCATTTAGGCCGCCCAATTTGTCTTGTTGAAAAATATTATTAAAAAAATATATGGTTCAACGTCTTAAAATTTTCGCATAAAATATTATATTGTTGGGCATATTTGAAAATATTAAAACTTGCAAAAATACATTAAAAAAAGAGTTAGAAATTATTTTCTTAAAAAAATAAAAAAAAATTGGGGGGTCCGCAGACCCCCCATCCTACCTATCTATCACAGTACCGATAGGTACTAACAGTATTGATTGATACTGGCAGTACCTATCGGTACTCCCCTACCAACAAGGTACCATCGCCAATGGGGTCAAACCCTTGGCATCAACTCTAGTCCGGTGAGGTGGCTCGCCATCCATTAAAAACAAAAAAAAAAAAATTATTAATATCCATCGATTTAAAACTCACACCCCGGACCTCAAAATGAGATGAGGTGTATTTGATATTTGGTTAGGTCTGGTCAAAGGGGGCTGATAAACTTCTACTTTGAAAAATTAAACCGAAATGCATAAAATTTGAATTCTACCACCAAAGGTGCCACCGGTCAGCCATCGCTGTCGGTGGACCACCGCAAAACCACCAAGGGGGGCAATTTGGACATTTTCTAGCAATTTTTTTCAAAAACATGTAACTTTTTCCCAATATGTTTGATTTTCAACTTCTTGTAGTCGTTGGAAAGTTGATTCCAAGCACTACGTAGTGGTATAGGTTTAGTTCCTTGATTTTTCTATTTTGACATGTTTTGGGGGCTTGGAAGTTAGATTTTCTCGTTTGCATGGTTTTGGTCATAACTTTTGCATACGAAATTAGATTTTTTATTTTGAAGAGGTGTTGGAGAGAATTTGCAGTGTACTACACAATGGTTTAGATTTTTTATCAGTTTGAGGAGCAGGATGAGTTTGGTACTTGTTTGATCACTTGTAAGAGCCTAGGATTCAGGGTTTGATTGTGTGAGCATCTGAACAAGTCAAGAGGCAAAATCTTGAGGGACTACATGTTTTTTTATATGTTATTTATTATGCTACAACTGATTATCAGATTGGTGCTTTCTGGTAAAGGTTTATAGGTGTTTTTCAGAGTTGATACTTTGATGGTGACAAGTACACAGGTTTTCTTCAGTTTTGAGGACATGGTTTGAGATGTTTTGTATGGGTGATAGTTGAGTGCAGGTACAACATTGGCTATTGTTATGGTGTCATGGATATGTAGGTACATTTGATGCATTGGCATGACATGATCATGTATGTGGTATTTGGCGGTGAAATGGTTTGATGTTAGGAGATTATTCTTATCTTCTTGATGCTTATTTAGTTCCTTGACAATGATTATTCATTTATGGACATGGTTGGAAAATTAGATTTGTGGGTGTTTGAGTCTTGATGTCTACAGGATTATCTTCTTTGATATCTCAGTTTGTAGGTTACTAATGTGATGATGAGTTTGCATGTTTTAGTGATTGGACCTATGAGTTATGTAGTTGTATGGATTTATCACCTATTTAGTTGTAGTGGGATGACTCGGATGTGGATTGTCTATATCCACCAGGTTTGATTCATTTTTGTTGCATATTTTATTACTTGGCCTTGTCTATGGTCATTTGTACATTGGTATGTTACTTTGGGATTGAGAGGATGGATGGTTAGAGTATTTGATTAGTTAGGTGATGGGACTTTTAGCATGTGGTTTGATCACGATGTCATGATAACTTGGTACATTCATTGGTTATAAACTTTCAATGGGAGATTTTAATAGTGATGACTTGGCAGTGTTGGAATGGTTTGTGATGTTTTGTTGGCAGTTGTATGTATCTTCTTGGCTTGGAGATCTTGGTTAAATTATATGTTATTGACATTGTAGTTGATTGTGTGTAAACTTGTATGATCTTCATGGAGGAGGTGGTAGTCATGATGCCATGTGTAGCTCATATCACAGTTCAATGGGAGTTCTTGGCAGTGACGTGGATGCATCATTGGGTATGATTCTCTTCATGTGATTAGGGATACATATTCTTGGTTTAGAGAATGTTTGATATTATTTCATGGTTTACTCTTGATACTAGTTTAGAGTTTGGAATGGTACTTGTTCTCTTGAGACTAATATGTTTACATTGGTGCATGTGATCTCTTAGGAGGAGATGGTTAGATCATGTTGTCATGATAGGTTCTTGATTCTATGGTTGGAGCTTTGAAATTGATTGTGGTAGTTCTCTTTTTTATTGATTACATTGATCATTTGCTTGATTACTTCATGATGGTGCTATGTTGTATTTGGAGTTTGGAATGGATTGATTGGTTACAGGTACTCATGGATACTTGGAAATGTAGGTGATGGTTGGAGTTCTCTTGTGATTTGATACATTTTCTTGAGACAATTACTCTTTGGAGGTTTCAGTAGGAAGACCGAGGAGCGTTCACCTGGATATGGATGTGAGTTCATGTTGGACTGATAGAGGAGATTTTTCTTGGAGTGAGTCATGATGACTTGGTTATCCTGGAGGAGCATTCTCATTCCCCACTCTTAGTCTACTTGGTATTTTATCATTTGAAAGGTTTTTTCCCATCATATCTTTCAGATGTGTTATGTTTTGTGCTTTGATTTATCATGGGAATAAGTTGATTCATGTTTATTGTTTTTGGATACTCATTTGAGGATGGTTTAGCATGAGTTTACATGCTTTATTTTTCATAGTTATGGATCTTGAGCTATGGATAGTTAGTTCTGGAGAATTCATTTTGAGGGATTTTATGACATGGTTATCTCCTTGTGAATTTGAGTTTATGATATCATTCTTTGATGAGGATTGTTAGGAGATGGTTTATGGGTTGACTTCCAATATTGGGGATGGTTACTTTGATTTTGATCTTCTTGATTAGAGATGTTTGCATCCATGTTGGCATTGTTACATTGATTCATATATTGTACTTGGTTTATGAGATTGAGTGTTATGGATGTTGTTGAGGCTTCTGACTTGGGGTTGTTAGGAGATCATACTTGACACAATGTTACACTTTTTGAGGTGTTGGTAGGACATTATGGTTTACAGGTTTCTCTCTTCATGGTTCCTTCCTAGATGTTCATGTTTTGGAAGGATGGTAGCAACATGTTATGAGAGATTATGCATCTTTTTGGGTTGCATGTGTGGATCATTGTTATTGTTCTTGGAACTTCATGATTTGATTTACTTATCACACCTTGATATAGTATTGATTGGTTGAATTGATATTCTTTGACATTATCTATGCAGTGGGAGTTCCTGGATATGTATGTTCTTCATTGACAGGTTTTATACAGGGAGCTTGTGATTACAACTTCCAGGTTGCATATGTTCTTGGCATGAGTTTATTGATGTATTGATACCTTGGAGGTATGGATGGTTGGACATATTAGCATGTGTTGTGGATGCTATTCCTGATCATGTGGGTTTTTCATTTTACAGTAGTTTGGTTAGAGCCTTTTTTATCACTTGGATTTGATGCTTGTGCTCATGGTTTGGTGCATATTCACCTTGGCACGTTCCTTTTCTTCCATACGTAGAACATTGGAGGATGAGAGGATTTATTGCTTGAGATGGTGGTCAATTTGTTCTTATTGCAAGTATCTTGATGGAGCATAAGAGCATGTTGGAGATTCATGTGGTTTAATGTATGGCTATGATGATGTATTTCATGTATTGATCCCTTATGAAATGTATACAACAAGTGGGACAATGTTGATATATGGTATTGTACACCATTGCATAAATGATTTATTATAATATAATTAAATAATTATTTAGTTGTGATGCACCTTGGTGGTGTGGATAATCACACTAGGTAATTATTTGGGGACCTCTTATGTTGTATTGTAACATTGTATTATTATTTAATGTGTGGGATACACGTGATAATAATTTAATATGGGGAAATATTAAATAAAGTGAAGTCTTAGTACCCAATATTAAATAAGGGGTTAGTGGTTTTTTATTCACGTGGTTTTACCTTACCACTAATTGTATTTTGTGTGAGCTTGTAGTGGTTTGGATATCATTATTGAGTCTTTCTAAGGATTGCATTTGTGAAGCATGTCATGGGATGTGTGGATTCATGCTTGGACACATGGGAATGCATTGGAAGGCTTGATGCTTTAGAGGTATTCATTGTCACTCTTATATTGCTTTATTGTTGAATAATATGATGGAGTATGGATGCTTTTAGAGGTTGGGTTTTTCCCTCTTGAGGGTTTTCCCAGGGTATATCTTGTGTTATATTGTGGCTTGGCTATTTGATCTATGCATTGTGGTTACTTGTATGCATGTTTGTCTCTCATGGGTTATGTGGGAAATGGAATAAGATTGTGGGTTGAATGCAATATTTACTAACAAATTTCAAAAAATCTTTTGACACTGTGTGTAGGGGAAAAAATTGGAATAGAATGAAGGAACTTGAGATTCCTAGTGAATTTAGAGTGGCAGTGCATAATTTTTATGAGTAGGTTAGAGCTATAATCAAAACCAAAGATCGTATGTCTAAATTCTTTGGTAGTGACATTGGTGTCAAACATGTATGTCCACTATCTCCCACATTGTTTAGTTTTTATATTGATAAATTTGAAGAATGGTTAAATAAAACTATTGGGGAGGGTATTCAACTTGTTGTTTATGTGATGAAGTTACTTTTATAAGCAGATGATCTTATCCTAATTGCAAAACTACCCTTGGTTTGAGAGAACATTTAAAGGTTATTGATCTCTTTTGCCATGAGGTTGAGATGCAAGTGAACACCAACAAAACTAGAGTCATGATTTTCTCTCTGAAAAGGAAGAAGCACAGGTTAATTTCATTTTTGAAGGAAGCTCTTTAGAGGTGGGGGAAGAATACAAGTACTTGGTGTCACGTCTCAAAATTTTGATTACGTTTAATAATGTTAAGTTAATTAAATATTTATGGAAAATGAAATTTATTAGTTTTGACTTGTGATAAATTTAAGATTTCAATGTCATTTGAAATATATCATATTTATATGATTGAATACAAAGGATGAAAGTTATGAAGAAGAATGGAATCTTTTTGTTTCAAGCATTAGTTAATGGTTATTCATGAAACTCTACAAGTGTAAGTGTGTGAATGCAGGAATAGGTTGAAGATAAAGAACATGGTTGAGGTAGGAGTATTTAGCTAGATGATGATTGGTAAACATGTTGGAATTTGGAACGTGCACACACCACTGGAAATCATAGCATCCATGTTTAACTTGCAATTCAGTAGATATCATTTTGCTTGTGTGAAATGTATAAATGATTAAATAGGTAAGCTTATGGAAACAAATTTATTGGAGCATTTGTCTTACCTTGTCTATTTGATGATAATTTTATTGGAAACATATTTTTGTGGTAAATTATTTTATCCTATTCGATTTGAAATTTAGAAAAAAATGATAAAAAGGATGTCACATGGAAAACAATTTAACTAATCTTATGGAAATAATGTTTAAATGAAAAAGTGTTAATTGAAATTATTAATTTAATAGTTAACTCTTAATTATAATTCAAAATTTTAAATGAAAATGAAATCAAAAGTGTGGAAGGCCACCCATAACTCAGATGAGAAAATTTGTGTGCAATAAGTGGGGGGTGGCTATCATAATGGAGCATTCCAATTTGGGAGAAAAACGCAGTTTTCAAAGAGGAAAAATCATGCAAAAGTAGGGGAGATAACTCGAGAAAGAAGGAGAATTTGGTCCAAAAAGCAAGGGAAAAGAGTTCAATTGTGTAGGGAAAGGGAGGAAAAATCCATTTCGAGAATCTCCTACAATTCTACACTCCATATCTTGGTCGATTGTGTGAGAAAACAAAAGTAAGATTGACCTCTATTAGAATGTTTCTAGTTGTTTGTCATGCTTTTTCTATTCCATCAAACCCCTTTGATTTTCTAAAGGATAATCTTGATTTTGGAATAAAAACTATTTATTTTTATCTCTGCATTTGGGTCTCTATAAATTTTTGATGTTGGGTTTGCCATTTCTGTAACTCCCGTCGTGCAAACCCCAGAGAACACACACAATGCAAACAATTTTTTTTAAAACCAATTAAATTAAACATGCAATGACATTAACCATAACCACATAGCATAACAACACTTGGTTCTCTGGGGCACGTGAGGTTACATCGCAATCAACTAAACGGAAATAAAGATTACAATTTACAACATAACCATTTACTTTATAATAACCATAAACAATGATACATCCCATAACCATGATGCGAGTATAATAAACATCGCATAATTACATCCATGATAAATCTCTTAAAAGAGTTACAAAAGAGCCTAACTATTACATCATTGATAAAATTACATTACAATTTTCTTTGATAAATGAATTACATCGAATTTCCCAACATGGGGATTGATACAAGTATAATGAAATATGAGGTACAACTAATAACTGGTACAACTCCACTGTGGAAAGCTGAGAAGACAAGACGCTGATGGGGAACCCAATGGGTGCGGAGCACGTTCCACCCAACCATGTGAATTACAAGTAACTCACCCCCCGTGCTCAGAGGTGATGAGGAAGTGAACCCGACCATGAATGTCAACCGACTCAATAACAACATGATACAATCAAGTACAACTCAAGCATGCAACGCACAACCATCGACGTTCTCAAATCACATAACAAGTTAAAACTAAGAAACTCATCACAATAACATGAAGTACTATCACTTAACAATCATGAATCAATTTCACAAGAATTCAAAGAAACATCATAAAGAGATAACATCCAGAGGCAACAACAACGAAACAACAAGGGTGTCAAGTGAGAGTATCATCGCATAGCTCATGGGATTCTCCTGGCCCTTCCTCCAACCGAGAGCCGACACCCATCTATGGATCTCCTGGCCCTTCCTCCTAACTGAGGCCCAGCACCATAGGGTAGCTGATGCGGAGCCAATAGTCTCTCATGAAGACGAGGCTATGACTATGCCGACCACGACCTTCTCAGTCTATCACTAGTTTAGGGTAGCCCTAATGCATAGCCGAGGAACCAATGTTTTATTATCTTGTGTTTTAAACTACCCAACCCCCTAAATCTATTGTTTAGGTTATCACTTGTTTAGCTTACTCATTCGTGGGTTATCCTGAGCCCTTCCTCATCCAGAGGCGCCGGCGCCCACGAAGAGCCACTCTCCCTCCTATGACCCCTAACATACCTCAAGTAGGCAAGGGTTGAACCAACACATATAAGTCATAAAACCAAAATCCAATACACGAGGCATTAACCATCTCGCAACTGCACATAATCAACAAACTTGCAAACCCGTCCAACCCTTCCTAACATAACCCCAATAACGCTCAAAAAGCATAAACAAGGTAAATACACTTTAAATCACAAGCCTCTGGAACAATATTTTCACAGACCAAAACGGTTCCCACATCGACAACTCTGAACAAAGAAAACCATGACAAACAGAAAATTCAGATAACATTACAAGGTTGCACCCCTATGTTTAATTCCACGCTCGATTATGTAACCAATCACAAATGTCGCAACAAGTTCTATGATCACTGTTAACGTTAAATTACAATATTACAATTTTGTTTATCCAAACGATAAAAAACAATGTCATTTTAAATATATCAAAATCTCTTAAATAATAACAACATTGAGTATTTAATTTCAAATACACAATTATATTCTTACCATATAACAAATTAATTTAAAATTTAAACAATCAAAATTCCTTTAAAATATATGTTATCAAATAACCTGATTGAAATAAAATACAATACAACTATAATTTAAATATATATATAAATATATAAATATCTTTAATTATTTATACTAATCATCCCACTTTATTGTAATTAACTGATTTTACCCAAACCTACAATATTCTGAACAAATTCACCTACTGCAAATACGCATATACACAACACACAGAATATTAATATATATTATATATATATATAAAATTAAAACCATTAAAAATTGAATTAATTGAAATCGACCCAATGCCAAAATTTATATACATAAAAAATAAAATAAAAATAAAAATAAAAACATTTTTTAATTTAAAGCCATTACTGGCTGACCGCGCACAGAGGACAGAGGACTGCGTACAATAGTCCTCGTGACTGCTGCGCACGGCAGTCCGTAGGACTGCTGCGCACAACAGTCCGCGGACTGTTGTGGCAGTCCTTCTGCCATAAAGGGAGAGGGGTACGGGGTACGACCCCTTCCCTTTCCCCAACAATTCCAATGCAAAGTTCGATTTGCATTTTTTTTATTTTATATAAAGTTTAATTTTATATATATTTTGTTTTAACAAAATAAATTTAATATAAACATAAACGAAATACAAAATTTTGGCTTCTGTGCAACAATAAAAATTTCTTTCGACAGGCGTACGGCCGACGGCCGACGGAAAGAGTTAATAAATTATAAAGAAAATACATATACACATACAATATATACATACAAATATATATATATATGAAAGAATATATATATATATATATGTGTTGTATGTATATGCTCTATTTACACATATATTAAAATCAGAGAGCACAATATAGAAAACAAAGTAGATCCATCAAAACATTGAGAAAACTCTAATTTTATTTTCTTCAACAACTAAATCATCTTTTCTACACTTCTATCATTTATAAATTGAATGTTTCAAAAGAGCGGGGTTCTTGTTTTGACAAAAATTGGGCAGTATATTTACTATGATTTTCTTTGTTTTCTAGTCTAATAATTTGCCCTAGTTTTCAGTTCAACTGAAGTTTTCTATATTCACAAAAAAAAAACTATTTTTAATAAAGTTTATTTTTCTTTTCTGAAGCAAACAGATAAAAGAAAGGGTACGAGAAGAAGACTACGAGAGGAACCTGGAGTCCAATGCAAATCTGAAGATGCCTGCTTGACTCTGATGCCCTCGAGCTCGATTCCAATTTTTAGTCTAAAACGAACTCCCCAAGACAACACCAACAACAGATTGAAGACCAATTTCCTTCCTAAAGCTCTCCTCAGATAATAGCAAAAGATTTAAAACTAATATCTTCAGATTCAAAGTACCTCAACAATCACTTGAGCAACTTCAAACTTTCTGATCTTCTGTCTCCGTGTGAGAACCCCCCAAAATTCATAATTAAATAAAAATATAATGCCCATCCTTCAAAAATTCTCAAAAATCAAAATTAAAAGAAAATCAATTCTTTAAAAGCTAGCTTTTTCCCTGATCTCTCTTCCTATTGGCTCACACAATCTTTTTATTCTTTTATTTGTTTTTATTGCTTTAATTCCTGTTTTGCAACTTTTCTTGCACCTCACATTACATATTTATTTTAAATAAATTATTCTCATAATTATCCACCACCAAATAATTGATTAAAATAATTAAGCCATAATTAATATTTAATTATTATTTAATTGCAATATATGATTTTCAAAATAATTAAATCATCTAAATATATAAAAGAATTTAATCTAACATTGAAATAAATAATTATTTCCATCGTTAAAATGAAACATAACTTATATGATGCTACCTTGACAAAATACGACATAACACAACGCAAAACACAAATGACGACAATTACACAAAGTAACCAATACCAAACAACGAGACGACCTGACATCATGGGACGGGAGGACTTCATCGTCACCTCTGTATCAACATTTAACCGTTGGGTTATTGGTGCTCGCCCTGTCCTGCCGAAGCAGGTGGAATCGAGACTTGTCCCTGCAATCCTGCATACAAACAAAGTTGTGTACATGTGCATATATACATAACATCAAAGCATTAAATCAAAATACTACATTGTGAGAAGGAATCGCAACATAACAGGGCACTCGTGAACGAGTGATGCTATATTGTCCTTCGTCACACCTATTCTAACATTTATAACATAATCAATGAATTACATTTCTAACTAACAATCATCTCATAACATATTAAATTAATCACTGCATCATATCATAATTCAGAAAGTCAACTGATATAACCAACCATAATGTCATATAAAGTAATCATGTCCATAATGAAATAACAATATCATCAAACATCTAACTAACCATATCAAACAATAACAGTATCATCATAGTATCTGAGCATCAAAACAAACATAACACTACTGAGTCCAACTAGCAACCAGGAGGGTTATTACATCCTCCCCCCCTTAAATTCGGCTTACTCCTGTAAGCCAGAAAACAAGTAAGGGTAGGATTCTCTCATACGGGAAGCATCCTCCCAAGTCGCCGAAGCCTCATCATTGGGATCCCATTGGACCCTCACCTGCTCAATATCCCTGCCTCTGAGAATGAGCCTCCTGTGCTGCACCACGACCACGGGCTCTAGAGCTAGCTGCCTGTCCTCGACCTATAGAGCATTCCAATCAAGAACACGAGTAACATCCGGAAAGTATGGTCTAAGAACAGATACATGAAAGACATCGTGAATCCGCGACAGACTAGGTGGAAATGCCAGGCGATAGGCAACAGGACCAATACGCTCTAACACCTCGAACGGACCCACGAAACGGGGTGCAAGCTTAGAACCCTTCCCATAATGAATAGGGCTCTTCCGAGGATGAACTCTGAGAAATACTCGATCACCAATTGCAAACTGCCGATCTACTCTGTGAGCATCAGCAAATTTCTTCTGCCTATTTTGAGCTGCTACCAGATGCTCTCGGATGCGAGCTACCTGTTGCTCCATGTCACGAAGCATCTCAGGCCTAAGAAGAACCCTATCCTCCAATCGATCCCAACTCAGAGGGGTACGACAAGGACGACCATACAAAGCTTGAAATGGAGCCATGCCAATCGAACTATGATAGCCATTATTGTAGGAAAACTCAACCAAATGCAAGTAGTCCTCCCAACGAGACTGTTGGTCCATGACGTACATATGAAGCATATCCTCAAGCACCTGATTAACTCTCTCAGTCTGACCATCTGTCTCAGGGTGGTAGGCAGAACTAAAATTCAACTTAGTCCCTAAGGACCGCTGAAGGGATGTCCATAATGCAGAAGTGAATACCAGATCTCTGTCAAAAATAATCCTGCGTGTTATCCCATGTAATCTAACAATATCCTCCATGAACACCCTAGCCACCACTGAAGCAGTATATGAAGATCGAATAGGAGAGAAATGGGCTACCTTGGTCAACCTGTCAACAGTGACCATGATAGCGTCGTGTCGCCTAGAAGACATAGGCAAACCGACTATAAAATCCATATAAATGATGTCCCACTTCCACTCTGGAACAAGATGCGGCTGTAACAAGCCTGCTGGATGATGATGCTCGGCCTTCACTCTCTGACATTCAAGACACCTAGCCACAAAATCAGCAATGTCACGCTTCAAACCTGCCCAAAAATATAGTGCACAAAGATCAGCGTACATCTTCTTAACTCCTGGGTGTGCCGAATAAGGAGCTCTATGAGCTTCCGCCAAGATAAGGGTACGAAGACCCTCTGCAGGAGGTACATACATACAACCTGCATAGCGCAAAACACCATCTGAATCCAAAGAGTATCCTGCAAATTTACCCTCTAAGGCTCTACCCGACTCGATCTCTGCCTTCACTACCTGATACCAATCATCAGAAGAAAGAGCTGCAATAATTTGACTCTTCAAATCAACCTCAAGAGTCATGGCGGATAACTCATGCCTGCATCTGCTCAATACATCTGCTACGACATTTTCCTTACCCTGAATATATTTCACCTCAAATTCGTACTCACACAAAAATTCCATCCACCTTCTCTACCTTGCATTCAAGTTCGGCTGCGTGAAGATGTACTGTAGACTACGGTGGTCTGTATGCAACTTGAACCGATGCCCAAGGAGAAAGTGCCTCCACCTCACCAAGGCATGCACAACTGCGGCCAACTCCAAATCGTGAGTGGGGTAATTAAGTTCATGGTCCTTCAGTTTTCGTGATTCATAAGCAATCACTCGACCTTCCTGCATTAACACAGCCCCTAAACCTTCCAAAGAAGCATCTGTACAAACAACAAAATCACTTGCCGGATTAGGTACTGCTAAGATTGGAGCACTAGTCAATTTATCCTTTAGAGTCTGGAAAGCTAACTGACATTGCTCGGACCAAAGAAACTTCTTTCCCTTCCTCTGCAAAGAGGTGATAGGATGAGCCAACCTAGAAAACCCCTGAACAAACCGCCTATAATATCCTGCAAGTCCCATGAAGCTGCGAATCTCTGAGACATTTGTGGGTGCGGGCCAATCCACAATGGCCTGAATCTTTGCAGGATCAACTGAAATTCCCTCTCCAGAAATCACATGGCCCAAATACTGAACTTCAGTCTTATAAAAGTCACACTTTTTGAGATTGGCAAACAACTGATTATCCCTCAAGCACTGCAACACCTATTTTAAATGTTCTTCATGTTCCTCCATCGATCTAGAATAGATTAGAATGTCATCGAGAAACACCAGAACAAATTTATCCAAGTATGTACGAAATACTCCATTCATTAGACTCATAAAGACTGAAGGTGCATTCGTTAACCCGAATGACATCACAGTGAACTCGTAATGTCCGTATCGAGTTCGGAATGTGGTTTTGTGAATATCTGCATCTGCAATCCTCAACTGGTGGTATCCTGATTTGAGATCAATCTTAGAGAACACCTTTGCCCCTTTTATCTGATCGAAGAGATCATCAATTCTGGGCAATGGATATCGGTTCTTCACTGTTACCTTATTCAATTGCCTGTAGTCAATACACAAGCGAAGAGAACCATCCTTCTTTTTCACAAATATCACAGGTGCTCCCCAAGGAGAAACACTTGGGCGGATAAAGCCCTTGGCCAACAATTCTTCCAATTGAAGACGAAGTTCCTGAAGTTCCTGTGTTGTCATCTGATATGGAGCTCGAGATATGGGCTCGGCTCTAGGTACCAGATCAATCCGGAAATCCACATCTCGCTTTGGCGGCATACCAGGAATCTCCTCTGGAAATACATTAGAAAAACCCTTAAGAAGGGGGTAATCATCCAATGACAACCCCTGACTATCCTCAGATTCCAAGTCACTCACTAATACTGCAAAGAGCTAGCAACCCTGTCGGAAGTGCCTTTTGAGCTGCATAGCAGAGATCATACGTAATGAGATGGGTCTCTGAATACCCAAGATCTCCACCTCCTTACCGGAGTCATCAATGCACCGCACTGCTTTACGTCGGCAGTCAATCATAGCATGGTGTGCACTCAACCAGTCCATGCCTAAGACAATATCATAAGACCCGAGTGGCAAGATCCTGAGGTCCACCTTAGTTGACATTTCACCTATACTCAAATTGCAATCCTGCACAAGCTTCTCTACCACAACCCTTGACCTTGATGCTAATTCGACATGCCAATTTACGCCTTGACTAATTGCCACCAAGCCACATCGCTCAACTACTAAAGGTGATATAAAGGAATCAGATGCACCAGAATCAAAAAGTATAGAAACGCTAGAATTATTCAACACACCTGATGCCTCAACCACCGTGTTCTGATGAACTGCCTGACGATTATCCACTGAAGCAAAGACACGATGAGATCTCCCTGCATTGCCTACTGTTGGCTCGGATGCTGCTGGCCTTTGATTAAGTCCGGAAGTGTTCTTCTGAGGACACATCCTAGTAATATGCCCCTGCTGTCCACAAGAGAAACACCTAGTGCCTCTACCAAAACCTCTGCCCCCTGATGGAGCATTTGACTGCTGAAAACTCCCTCGACTCGGTGCTGACTGGAAACTAGGTACGGGCTATGCAAAATGTTCCTGACGAATCCGGTTCCTGTTCCGAACCCTACGGAACTGAGAATTGCCACCCTGTTGAGATTGAGTGTTCTTCTATTTTGACTGTTGCTGCTGAGGCTGCTGCTGCTGATAACCCCCTTTCGAGGGTGGGTACCTGTTCTTGGAAGATCCTGCTCCCTGTGACTGCCCTCCATGAGTAACATAACTAGGTGTGGGCGTGCTACCAATCTGTACTCCGATGTGACCACCCAAGGCCATGGCCAAATTCTCCTCCACTAAGCGAGCCTTCTCAACTGCCATTTCCATCGTCTTCGGCTCGAAGACTCGTATGCCACCACTGATGCGGGCATTTAAGCCCCGAACAAAATGCTGCACTAACATACCCTCATCGTGGCTAATCCTTGCATACTGCTTCAACTCATAGAAGCGCCTCTCATACTACTCCATTGACATAGACAACTGCTTGAGATCGTGAAACTCGTCAGCCCTGCGTTGCCTCCAGTGATATGAGAGGAAGCGAGCCCTGAACCTGTCTAGGAACAACTCCCAAGTAACCATACTGAGATCAAGATGCAGTTTCTGTTCCTCAAGGCGCCACCAAGTAGACGCGAAGCCTCACAAATGCATAATTGCGCACCGTGCCTTGGTATTGCTACCGTAGGGGTGCATGGCGAAGCAACGGTCTAAGTCAATTAACCAGGTCTCAGCCTCAAGACCTCCTCCAGAACCATCAAAAGTAGGAGGGTGTGCCCTCATCAGATCTCTCATATGGCCTGCTATGACTACATCCTGAACCACATCTGTATCCCTGCGCCTCGGAGACCTCTCTCTCTCCCTCTCCACCTGGTGTACCTCATCTGGCCTGGGTCCCAAACGGTCAAGAATCTCTCCAAGAATATGTTGCAACTGACCGTCTAGACCTGGCTGTGCCGGATTTTGGCCACCTGATGGAATGTTGTGAATACTCTGTTATTCCTCATGCTCGGAGCCATGGGAACTAGGAACTGAGGGGCTTCGCCGGTTTGCTCTACGACCGGCACCACGGCCTCTTGCACGGCCACGTCCTCTACCTCGAGGCATAGTTCTGCGCCACAAGATAAAGTACAAAATGAGCTCAAGAGTTGTACAAACGGTAACCTAATGGACTACACTACCCAAAGACCCTAGCATTTGCAACCTTGGCTCTGATACCAAGTTGTAACGCCCGTCGTGCAAACCCCAGAGAACACACACAATGCAAATAATTTTTTTTTAAAACCAATTAAATTAAACATGCAATGACATTAACCATAACCACATAGCATAACAACACTTGGTTCTCTGGGGCACGCGAGGTTACATCGCAATCAACTAAACGGAAATAAAGATTACAATTTACAACATAACCATTTACTTTATAATAACCATAAACAATGATACATCCCATAACCATGATGCAAGTATAATAAACATTGCATAATTACATCCATGATAAATCTCTTAAAAGAGTTACAAAAGAGCCTAACTATTACATCATTGATAAAATTACATTACAATTTTCTTTGATAAATGAATTACATCGAATTTCCCAACATGGGGATTGATACAAGTATAATGAAATATGAGGTACAACTGATCACTGGTACAACTCCACTGCGGAAAGCTGAGAAGACAAGACGCTGATGGGGAACCCAATGGGTGCGGAGCACGTTCCACCCAACCATGTGAATTACAAGTAACTCACCCCCCGTGCTCAGAGGTGACGAGGAAGTGAACCCGACCATGAATGTCAACCGACTCAATAACAACATGATACAATACAAGTACAAATCAAGCATTCAACGCACAACCATCGACGTTCTCAAATCACATAACAAGTTAAAACTAAGAAACTCATCACAATAACATGAAGTACCATCACTTAACAATCATGAA
>VDFB02000015.1:577724241-577808493 GCA_007258455.2 Sequoia sempervirens
AAAATTTCTCTTTATCAATACATGAGGATCCACATGATAGAAAAAACCAACATACTGATTACTAACATGGCAATTTAAACTTTACCATATTAACATACAACCTCACCACAGTCCTAGAGTCGCACTCACGTGACCATTTTTGTCAAAGTAATATTTTCATAAGAAAAGCATGCGTAATTGGAGAAACTTTCAAAACGCCATAAATGAATAGAATATAATATTATTAATCTGACGCTTGAAATATATAATATAATTATAAAAACAATTTAAGTGTGTCGTGATCTCAAATATTTAAAACTATTCTTTCCCATGAAAGCGAAGTTTTATAAATTATGTGGACTTAAAAAGTTCAAAGGTTAACTTTAGCACGTTGTACGAATATTTGATTGAGTGGTAAAGAGATTTTTTCGGAGCATTATATAAATTCTTGGGTGAGTAAAGAGATTTTTTCGGAGCATTATATTAATTCTTGGGTGAGTAAAGAGATTTTTTCGGAGCATTATATTGATTTTTGGGAGATCAATTTGTCCATATTGAACAACCTTTGGTAATGTTTTAGGGTGATTTCATGGGGTACTAGTTTGTCTATATTGAACAACCTCCAGATGCCAATTTGTCCATAGTGTTCTTGAGTTTAATTGGTTGTTAGGCCTTTGGAGTCAATATACTTCATTATTATTGGTATAGGTAGATGATGGGCAATTTGATATCAACTTCTTGGGGTCCTTTAAGTTTAATTGGTTGGTAGATATATAAAGTCTATTAATTTCATTGTTTTTATGGGTGAGGTTAATGGTTTGCACTATGATATCAATTTGTCTATATTTGATATTAAAATTTGTTTACTTTGATGTTAGTATGTGAAGGTTTATGATGTATAATTTAAGTATGCTAAAAGTATGTGTTCAAATTTAAAGTGATGTAGGATTGTATTGTTGCAAGGTGTGCGCTTTTGGTCTCTTTGTGTTGTGCAGTGCAACGTTCAGGTTTGTGACATGGCTTAATCGCCTCCCATGGATTCATTAACTTTGGTGGTTGTATCAAGCATTAACAGGTTGATCTTTCGGTGCAATGGCAACCGTCTATGCAACAATTGGTATCAGAGCTTAGGTCGTGGGTTTGAACCCCTCGCTTGCGCTGGGGGGATTGTTGCAAGGTGTGTGCCCTTGGTCTCCTTGTGTTGTGCAACGTAGCGCTCAGGTTCGTGGCATGGCTTAACCACCTCTCGTGGATTCATTAACTCTGACAGTTGTATTGAGATTTAATAGGTCAATCTTTTGGTGCAACAGTAATCATATGTGCAACATGTATATTATAGTAAAATTTGTTTACTTTGTTGTTAGTATGGGAGGGTTTTTGATGTAAAATTTAAGTATGCTTTTTCAAGATTGTAAGGTTTATAAATGAAAGTATGTGTTGAAATTTAAAGTGATGTAGGGTTGTATATTATAGTAAAAGATTTGATGAAATAACTTTTAATCATAGAGTTAAAAAGGATGGAAGTATTTTTATTGTGTAGAATATTAATTTTTTAATGAATAAGTATTATTGATATTACTTTAAAAATGTATATATTATTTACTAATCATAAGGAAATGTGAATGGAATGGGATCACATCTTGAATAGTTTAATGTGAAGCTTTAAACTAAATTCTTTAGTCAAATCAATATGCAACAAGAGGTATCTATAACTAATAGAAGAAGGTGGTGGGTCACAATTCAAGGGTTTTCCCAACCATCTGGGAGTTCCTAACTATTAGGAATTAGTTCCAACCCAATAATGAATCCTTCCTTGTATTTTTCATAAGGTTATGGTGCATTTCTCATAAGAGATGTCACCAAACACATCTAAAGGACCTTGTCATTATTTGGCCAACTTACTGCACCCATATCAAGTGGTTGAAAAGTGATAGAAGGCACACAAGTTTGTTGGAGTCATCCACATCCTTAGTGTTGAGGAGAGCCATGTGATCCATGATTATGTTGCTTGGTATGATCATTGTGATTGTGGCCACATATGCTTTTGGGGAGGACAAGGGCCTTTGTTAGAAGGGGAAGATGAAATCTCTAGTTGACTCAAATCTAGGTAAAAGAGATGCTCTAAGTCTTTTGGGAGCAATGATGATAGTGGGGGATGAAAAGATGGGTGATGTGGAGAGTGATCTTTGCAAACGTTTTGGAACAACACTTTTGACTTTCTCTTGATGTTTTGATGTTAGGATAAAGGATGCTTATGAACTTGTAAATCTTTAGGGTAGACTCGTGACCTTCAAGATGAACTAGTTCAAAGATGATAACTAACTTGTCTAAATGCATGGAAAAGGATGCATTTCACATATAAAATAGGCAAGTTAGATGGTTGGTTTGATTTGATGTTTAAGTCACAAAGTGTTGGTATACTTCAAATTTTGCAAATTTGAATGAAATCAAAGATGAATTTTGATGAGGGGTGAGTGAGATGTTTGACCCAATGTTGACTTTAAAGTGACCCTTTGTTTTGACAAGACCAAGGTAGTGAGAATCATGCTAGACCTCTAAAATGTTAAAATCCTAAAGATCCAACATTGAATTAGATGAGAGGACAGATGGGAATGTTTAGACCTATTTGGTTCCTCCTAGCTTGAGCATAAAAGTTTCTCAATAAGCGGTAACGATTGCAATAAAGTATTGAGGCCCACTTCCTACTAAACTATGAACTAAGATACCTACGTTTGCAATGACGGGATGGAGATCTTCCCCTATGGATTTTGATTGCACAATGGATCATTTAGAAGAGTTTAGTATCATGAAAAAGATCAAGATTTTGACTCCAAAAGAATGCATATAGTTCGGGATTGTTTCTTAAAACATGTCTGTTAAAGTTTGCTACCAACTTGTCTCTATTCTTGTGAAGTTTTAAAAGATGTTTCTTGAGAGCTTTTGGACTAAGATGTCTAAGTCTAAAATGACAACCTGTAGGGATCCTAACTTTACGTGAGATCATGTAGAAACAGTTCAAGTTTATGGAAGAAAGGAAGATATTTATTGCCACACGGGTGGTAGTAATGTGGGCCTTCCAGCCTCAATATCATCTTGTTCCTCTTCTTCATCTAAAATGGTTGTTCCATTTCTCCACAGGGTATTTGTTTCTTTTGTTTCAAAAGTGAAGCTTCTCAAATTGCTAATGAGATCAATTTTTTCTCTGTTGATGAGTTCAAAGTTTGGTTGAATTATGGCACTTGGAAGATTAGGTTGTTCAATGGGAGAAATTAGTCTCCAAATAGTCATGTGGGGTTCAATTATCAATTTATCTTGCTTAATGAGTTTATTTTACCACAATCACTTTTTCTGGATTAAGTTTTCAAACTACATGTTTATGTCAAAAACATCACAACTTTCACAATGTCCATTTTGTGAAAATTGTGAGATTAGAGCCATAACTGTCTATGTTATCTTTGGGAAAATATGGATTTGAGATTAATGTCAAGATATTTAGAAATTGCTAAGGATAAATCCTTAGGACAATAGTAATATCAAGGCTAAATCAAGAGGTCCATATTTAAGCCAAAGTCTTTGAAATTTTTGAGAAATATAGTGAATATTTGTTTTTGTATCATTTTGAAACCAAAAAAAGTTTTAAACTGACTCACAATCATTACAACCCTAGGTTTGAAATGGCTATATTTGTTGAGTCCCCACTCATATTTCTCCAAACACTAAACAATGCGAATAGTTAGAGATTTGGTGACATTGGCTCCCCTCCACGACACACTCTTCTTAGGACCACCAAATCTCAAAATCCTTAAAATCTGAAGATCAAAAGGATTTTTTATATTTCTACAATTGAATAGTACAAATGTGGGGCAGCTATAGAACGATCATTCTTGTACCAACAAATATTAAGGATTTTTGGCTTCTAAACAAGGGTTCGTACTAAGGGCTTCCAGTTTAGGGAGTGAAATGATAAACTCCATCAAGAGGTCTCCCAACCCTTAGAGCAAGGGCTTTACACATTATAAAGATATTGGGGGAGAGCTATTATGTACCACTTCCCATTGATCACAATTTTCATTGTAGCCACACATTTATATCGTGGTTTGGAAGAGCTTGGCATTAGCTCATTACCGCTTGGGTTGTTCCCTTGGGGTGAGTACTTTTTCCCACCAAGGCAGGCCCTCTAAAGATAAACAATAGTGAGGAAGTGCATCCATAGTTCGATCATCTTTATTCGTATGAACAAAGAGAGAACACACTATGCCTTTTTCTCACACTCGCAAGGGGGTTCAGTTTTAATCCAAATTGAAAGATGTAGGTGATTTTGCAAAGTGTTAAGGAATGTTTCTATTTCTCAAGGTCGCCAAATGACACAAGATAATTTCATACGCATCTACTAACAATGTTGTAAATCACAAAACATAACAAACAATTGTAAATTTTAATCCTTCAAAGTAGTGATAAGTTCATTTTAAGCACCAAATGAAATATGAAGTTGCCTTGTTAAATTTTAAACCCAAAAAACAATGATAAGATGAGGGTTCAATTTTAATCCTATTTGAGTGTTATTTTTAAACTCAATGGAAATTTAGTGTGTGTCCTAAAGCAAAAATTAGAAAGCATAAAATTTGGGTTATAATTGCCCCAAAGTGTCAAACGCTTGTTACAATCACATAATTTTAAGATAAGGAAAGGCTTTCTTCACTTGAGCTCCATGTATTTCAACCTGCAAAACCCTATTAGTCTAACAACTAGAACACATTCAAAGGTGCACCAATGATCAAATAAATTAAGGAAATTAAAGCACATGTCAAAAAAATGATTGTAAAGTTTTTTACCCTAGTTGGCCATCATTGAACATGATAGCATCGCAATTTGAACTATGGGCGTCTCTCTAGTGAAAATGGGCATCACTCTATAGCAGAAACAAAGAGCAAGATAGCGTTGGGATTTGGCTTGGCGTCACTGCTTATAGTAGCATCACATTTCAAAACTTTGGGGGCGTCGATTTAGTGAATTCGGGCATTATCGTTTGAAATTTTTGATACCTCTATATTAAATCAGCGTCACTATATTTAAATTAGTGTTGATGCATTTAATCAGCTTCAATTTTTCAAATTGCAATGGCGTTGCTACATGGTGATGCTCTTCAAAGTGCATCGCTATTTGTAGTTTGGGTGTCGTTGTATCCTACAAAATAACAAACAAATGAAATTCGAGTTAAAAACTGGTTAAATTGATGGTTTTCCCTCCTTCTAGTGCCAAAATGTGAGACGAAGATTGTTAGTGTGGGTCAACTACACTTAATCCATGAACAATTTACCCAAATAAACCTACATCTACCAAACAAGATCATTCAAATTAAAAAATTTAAACTAAGCATTTAATTGAAACGGAAAGTTACAAACTACAAAAATAGTTAAATTCCTACTCTAACCCATTTGAAACTTATCTTGTTTTGGAATTGGTGTCATGTTGATGTGGAACAATGACCCTTTCCCAATCCTGTGATTAGTGAGCCTATTTCAGTCGATTCTATGGAAGAGAATCGATGAAACCATTGTGATAAATGGATGAAAACCTAGTTCATGCTAAATTAAACATGATTCAAGCTAAGTTAACATGATTTGTATAAAGAACTAATGAATTATGCAGACCCGATGGTAATCTAAGCTATTCCTAAGCTAAAAGTGGAAACCCTATGAATTCATATACAAGCTAAGATGGATGCATGGGAAGCCATTAATGGATTCTCTAAGCTGCTATCAATTAAATCAACTAAAAACAGAAGATAAAGTAGTGAAATATAGAGTGTGGTGCATATAGATTCAACAACATAAGTTTGCTCTGAAATAGATGGATCCGTTTGTCTCCAAATAGTGCACTTTATTTGTAGGAGAGCAAATGAGAAATGGAGGGTTGAGATTGAAGAGATTAATCAACAGTCAAAGATGAAAGGAAGAAGAGGCATGGATCATGGATTCTCATCAACGAATGAGAATGCATGAGGGGATTTAATCAAAGGTTCATACTTGCCTCAAAAAAAAGGAAATGCACTTTTATTTCTGGCATAAGTCCAAAAGGTGGCTCAAATGAAAGATTAAGGTTTAAACTTTCTTTAAGAAGCCAAGTGAAAATATCCCTTTTTCAAATGATGGAGGAATAAGAATATTCTTTTGGAATATTTATTTGGGTGAGGAAAAGGGTATTTTTCAAATTAAAAAAAAACTTTAATTGTACAAAAAAGGTAGATAAGGAATATTCCCTTTTAGAGGAAAATTAGTTTAATTACTAATTAAACAAGGTTTAATCTATGCAAGATTAGGGTTAGAGGGAATAAAGTGATATTTATTAAATTAAATAATTTAATAAATGGAGGAGAGAGATGAAATGATATTTAATTAAATAACTTAGGGCTATTTAATTAAATAAGATGACTTAGGGAATTAAATTAAATGCTTTGATGTTTTTGATTTAATGGGATGAAATGTTAGCGCGAAGGGGGATGAATTAACCTGATTAAAGTTAATTAGGCTAATAGATGAAAATGATACAATTAATTAAATAGCTAGGATAATTTAATCAATTAAGTGAAAAGAAGATGCGTTTAAAGAGGAAATGATGTTAGTAAATCTAATTTGAGTGTATGATATTGTTTAGGAAATTTTTCAGTGTCTATAAGTTTTAATTGTTTTAGTTGTCCATTTTTGTTTGATTTCAATGCTTATTGAGGCATACCACTAGGAACACCCTCCTGAGTCTAAGCTAAGCTCAAATTGTAGGAGAGATAACCCACTCTAATAGAGTTGGCCATTAACCCTCCATAGTTTGTTGATGAGCTAATTTCACTTGCTTGATGATAACCTTGGACTCGTAAGTGAGATTTTTCACTAGGAAGTGAGCAACATTTTTTAGCACCAATAGAATTGTTGTCATTGCTAGGGATATAAAGAGTAAAATAATATTTTGAGAGCCTTGGTAACTTTGATTTTATAGTTGCACATTTTTTTTGGGTAATTTTGACATCTTGTCAACTTACACCAACAAAATGACACTTGAAGAATGACAAGGGTAGTTGATTTGAAAATATATTGAAGAATCTACTCATTGCTACAACCTATTATCAAATTTGTGTCTTGGAGGTTCATGTGCTTCAAGGATTCTCTCACTTTTGCGAGGTGGTGACACCATCATCATAGAAGAAAGTTGTGCTACTGTTATCCATGTTTCATGAACACATATCAAGTGACTACACCTACGTATTTTGTACCTCTTTTTCTTCCAATTCAATGTATGGTTTCTTTCTTGGTAAAAAAATAAATTTATTTTTTCCTCTCTAGCCTACATAAGTAATTGTAACCATCTTCGATGAGCTAGAATGGATGAATTTACCCTAAGGATATTTCATCAAGTGTAACATATAATTCAAACCCTAGGGACTATGATGGGATGCATGTCGAAGAATATTATGAGGATGAATCACTATATTTTTCATAGAACCCAACACATAGGAATTCTTCACATTCAAACAAGCAAGTCTTCATGCTTCAAAATAAGTTAGAGTTGGATAAGATTCTTGAGATAGAGATAGAAGTGAAGAAAATTCAAGTTTCTACAATCACAAAGACACCCTATTGTTACAAAAAAATAGGTTTCTCTATCCCTTGTTGTTCCACTTGATCCTATTTACATGCAACTTGACCTTTTTTGGGTCAACTATGAAAGGAAAAATAATAAAATCATCAATCTATGAATTGATGCCTAGCTTTGATACATATAATCATTGGGAGGGGGATGCACATATTGGAGTATTTTAAGAATTCATGGAGAAGTATCTATTTGAAGATGAAGACATATGGATGATATATTTTTTAGGTCACTATATGGAAAGGTAAAAAATTGGTATTTGAGCTTTCTCGAGCACCTTTTTTCTTCATGGAATCAACTGGTGGTTTCATTTGAAGAGGAATTCACTTTAGACCCTATTGCTCTTGTTGAAGAATTAGAAAGCATTAGATTGCAAGAGAGAGAGAGAGATTCTAGCATGGATTTGAGTTATAGGTTTTATGGCAGCTAAGGGACCAAGTGGATTAACACAAAAGGCCATCAACATCAAGCAAATTTTTTTTTTCTTTTATTATTTTTTTTAAAGAAACTAAAGTAACACTAACTAATGCAACTCAACCAATTAATATGAATAACATTATTACATCAACATGATATTATAATCACATTATAACCTAAAAATAATATTGAACATAACCCATTTGCACACCTATCCACCATGGTCCCCTAACGTCGCTACTAAGATACACCTACACTAATTAAGTCTAAAGAACATATTTGATATACTATGACCATATTTTACTAACACTTGAATGCAAATTAATCTCATATATCAAATTACATATGATAACATATCGAAATTATCTTCAACCACATCTAACACTATGCCAATACAAATCTATTCTTAATCAATGTTATAAAATAAGTACATAAAGATATATCATATCTACTACTTAATTAAACTCATGCATTATAAATACAACATTTCTATATTAAACCTCTCTATTACATACTAAACAATAGTAAAAATGTGTATAATCAAGATTGTAACAATTCATTCACTTTTCTTATACAAGAATGCTACCATGAATACGATTCAGAAATCTAAGAAGTACATATGTATAAGGTACATTAAACATAATTTTTTTTTGAAAATATCACCTGCACATAAATTCAACTATAGAATGAAGCGGAAAGAAAGACTCTCCATGTTGCACACAAATTGCACCACCTAAATCCCAATGGATGGTTCGGAAATACCACCCTACCACGTGGAACCCTGAGGCCCACTCCCTCCGTGCTAGGAGACAACACTAGGCCCCACAAACAAGCAAACAACAGAACAGAAATAACAAGTGGCTGACACTAAACATCCCAAGAAAACTACCAAAATAAGAATCAACTGAAAATTACAATAACTTCACAAATGCTTCTAGGTACTTCTATAGACCCAAACACATAACACAAATGGATAGATAACTAAAAAGCTTATCATTAAACTACAACACTACAATAAAGTATATTACATCAATCTCACAATATTATAACATAATAACACACTGTAGTTTAGTAATTCACAATCAAGACCAACAATGCACATCCCTGACATAATTGATCTTTACAAATATAGAAACTTCAATGCAAGATCTCACAAATATGAAAGGATTTATAATAATAAACACAATTAAATAAAAATGGTACAACACAATACAGATCAAAGAATATAATTACACCCTCAAATACAACTTTTAAAACTAAACCGATTCTCACTTGACAACAGTCAAATCTGTTAACAATAAAACAACCATAAAATAGTCATATCAACTCGAAATCAAAATCTGTAAAATACCCATTTCAGATTTAGTCGTCGACTACTCAGCAACGCGAAAGAAATTGACTAAAAATAAATAATAATTTCATAAAATGCAAAACAACAGGCGGATTCCATAAAACCCTCTTTTCGGCAATACTCGATTACAGTCAAATAACAAAATAAGTAACTTAACAGCCAGATTTTATCCAAAATAAAATATAAAAAAAAGAATATTAAAATTAATTTAAGCTATTTCAAACCCCTATAAATTTAAAATCTCAATCTTTCATTGACTGTTTTACAGAGAGAAATAAAGATATTTGCAGTCATAAAGGAGCAACTTGACAGCAGTCTCGTGTTTCAACCATATCTCACAAACTACAATCTAGGTTTCTGAGATTTTTGGATAGGATTTAAATGACAACGAAATGAAAAAACCCTTTAAAAATCTCACCAACCCAGTTTGTAAATTTAGATTTATGAGCAACGCAATCAGACCCTTTTACTGGTAAATACCAAGAATAACAAATATGTATTGATTTTTTTATTGTAGAATAAATATTTCATTCACACAGAAATAAAACCATCCAATATTTATTTTCAAAAAATCAAAAGAAAGAAATCAATCAAATCATTCATGCATGCGAAAGAAAATTTTAACACAAGATCTGAAAATCCAACCTGGATCCAACGCTTGGGAATGACAGAAATTTGATGCTGAGCTCCAAAGTTTTCAATTTTCAAAACCCTCAAATTGCCACAAATTTCCCATTGCTCCTTCCTCTTTGCAAGCATAGAAAAATCTCTCCCGAAAAAGAATCTCAATCCAAATCCAACATGCATGCCAAAAATTGAATAACCCAACAGCACGGAAACCCTTTATCTCCTCCCAGAATAAAGAGAACACTTCTCCCCCCAAAAGACAACCTCCCAGCCCCCTTTCAACTTCTATTTTCGTCACTTTTCATAATGGAGTAATTAGGGTGGGTTCTGGACTCAAAAAATATAATTTTATAAAATAAAAATACCTCACCCATAAAGTTATCACATAGGAAACATTTTAAATCATTAAAACCACATAAAGACTCGATAAAACATAAATTTAGTGACCATTTTAATAAAATGAATCAAGAGACTAATAATGCAAAAATTATATCTAAACAAAAGTAAAACAAATATTACTCAATAAACAATAATCAAATACCAAATAATGATAATAATAAACAATAATTAAATAATTATTCCTCAAAATAATAACATAATAAAACATAACATAAATAAATGTCACTTATGGACAATATTATATCACACCTCAAACACATTAATAAAAATCATAATAATAAATATGATAGATTCAATATCTAACTTCACTCAAATAATTCACAAATAAGGTAAAATATAAATCATAAAATAACTTCACATGAAAGAGCAACATTCACATCAAAAGATAAATAACACTAATCACAATCATAACAACACAACTAACCACGGGGTTTAACACCAACAGGTTGGGATCCAAAACTAAGGTTAGACAACAAAATCAAACAATCACATATCACATAAGAAACAATCGAATAAATGCAACACTCCAAACATAGGGTAAAGATCGGACATTGTCTCATGACAACCTGAAAAAGTTAACACATTCTTCATCAATTGTCTCTAATTGAGAACAATGGCTAGGGTTAGGTTATAATTTGGGCCTAGATGTTATTTCCTCAACCACCATTGGGATTAGAGGCACGCTCAGACCTACTAATTTAGGTAGAGACGTAACCTAGTACCTGTTCACTTAAACATACAAATTAGAGCACATGTGCATAATAGCCGAAGCACTAGGAAAGAAGCTCTAGCAATCGTATCTCATTCCCGTATGTCTCTCATACATCCAATGGTACGATGCCGCCCTTTTCACTTATCCTAACAAACATACTACTGTATCACTCAATTATCTAAGTAAATCTCTGCATAATAACAATAACATAACAATATGCATCATACTCACCAAAACACTCGAGAATGGAGGGGCAGTACATGCATTGCTTTTTTTTAATCCACATGGTAATGATTTTTTCTTTGGTGGACCTTTGTGGCCATTGGGATTTGTTGTATTTTTGGACCATATTTTTCTTTATTTTATCATCATTTTGAGGGGACATGGTGATATTTAGGTTTTGTTAGATATTTGGCTCTATGCATGCATTTTTGTTGGACTAATCACTAGCATCTCTCTCTGGATTCAGGATATGGACTAATCCAGAACGCCCGGCCGCGGCAAACCCAGAACAATACCGCAAATAATTTTTTTTTTTTAAATAATAAAAGTAAACATGCAATAACATTAACACATAACCACATAGCATATTACATAGCAATGACAAACATAGTTCTCTAGGGCACGCGAGGTTACATCGCAATCAACTGAACATAAATAAAGATTACCACATAACCATTACTTTTATAATAACCAAAGACAATGATGCATCCAATAACCATGATGTGAGCATAATAAACATCGCATAATTACATCCATGATAAATCTCTTAATAGAGTTACAAAAGAGCCTAACTAGTACATCATTGTTTTAATATTACATTACAATTTTCTTTGATAAAAGAATTACATTGAATTTCCCAACATGGGGATTGATACAAGTATAATGAAATATGAAGTACAACTGATCACTGGTACAACTCCACTCCCAGGGAAAGTCAAAAGACAAGACGAAGGGGAACCTTAAATGGGTGCTGGAAAGCACTGCTACACCCTAAATCCATGTGAATTTCATGGGAAGAACTCTACCCCATGCTCTGAGGTGATGAGGAAGTGAACCCGACCATGATTGTCGACCGACTCAAAACAACATGATACAAAACAAGTACAACTCAAGCATGCAATGCACAACCATCGACGTTCTCAAATCACATAACAAGTTAAAATCAAGAAACTCATCACAACAACATGAAGTACCCTCACTAACAATCATGAAACAAATTCACAAGAATTCAACGAAACATCATAAAGAGATAACATCCGTGAGGCAACAACAAATCTAAAATAAGGGTGTCAAGTGGAGAGTGTTATCGCATAGCTCTCATGGGATTCTCCTGGCCCTTCCTCCAACTGAGGCGCCGGCACCCATCTATGGATCTCCTGGCCCTTCCTCCTAACTGAGGCGCCGGCACCATAGGGTAGCTGATGTGGAGCCAATAGTCTCTCATGAAGACGAGGCTATGACTATGCCGACCACGGCCTTCTCAGTCTATCACTAGTCTAGGGTAGCCCTAATGCATAGCCGAGGAACCAATGTTTTATTATCTTGTGTTTTTAAACTACCCAACCCCCTAAATCTATTGTTTAGGTTATCACTTGTTTAGCTTACTCATTCGTGGGTTATCCTGAGCCCTTCCTCATCCAGAGGCGCCGGCGCCCACGAAGAGCCACTCTCCCTCCTATGACCCCTAACATATCTCAAGTAGGCAAGGGTTGAACCAACACATATAAGTCATAAAACCAAAATCCAATACACGAGGCATTAACCATCTCGCAACTGCACATAATCAACAAACTTGCAAACCCGTCCAACCCTTCCTAACATAGCCCCAATAACGCTCAAAAAGCATAAACAAGGTAAATACACTTTAAATCACAAGCCTCTGGAACAAGATTTTCACAGACCAAAACGGTTCCCACATCGACAACTCTGAACAAAGAAAACCATGACAAACAGAAAATTCAGATAACATTACAAGGTTGCACCCCTATGTTTAATTCCACGCTCGATTATGTAACCAATCACAAATGTCGCAACAAGGTCTATGATCACTGTTAACGTTAAATTACAATATTACAATTTTGTTTATCCAAACGATAAAAAAACAATGTCATTTTAAATATATCAAAATCTCTTAAATAATAACAACATTGAGTATTTAATTTCAAATACACAATTATATTCTTACCATATAACAAATTAATTTAAAATTTAAACAATCAGAATTCCTTTAAAATATATGTTATCAAATAACCTGATTAAAATAAAATACAACTATAATTTAAATATATATATAAATATATAAATATCTTTAATTATTTATACTAATCATCCCACTTTATTGTAATTAACTGATTTTACCCAAACCTACAATATTCTGAACAAATTCACCTACTGGCAAATACGCATATAAACAACACACAGAATATTAATATATATTATATATATATATAAAATTAAAACCATTAAAAATCGAATTAATTGAAATCAACCCAATGCCAAAATTTATATACAAAAAAAATAAAATAAAAATAAAAATAAAAACAATTTTTAATTTAAAGCCATTGCTGGCCGACCGCGCACAGAGGACAGAGGACTGCGTACAGCAGTCCTCGTGACTGCTGCGCACGGCAGTCCGTAGGACTGCTGTGGCAGTCCTTCTGCCATAAAGGGAGAGGGGGACGGGGTACGACCCCTTCCCTTTCCCCAACAATTCCAATGCAAAGTTCGATTTGCATTTTTTTTTTATTTTATATAAAGTTTAATTTTATATATATTTTGTTTTTAACAAAATAAATTTAATATAAACATAAACGAAATACAAAATTTCGGCTTCTGTGCAACAATAAAAATTTCTTTCGACAGGCGTACGGCCGACGGCCGACGGACAGAGTTAATAAATTATAAAGAAAATACATATACACATACAATATATACATACAAATATATATATATATGAAAGAATATATATATATATATATGTTGTATGTATATGCTCTATTTACACATATATTAAAATCAGAGAGCACAATACAGAAAACAAAGTAGATCCATCAAAACATTGAGAAAACTCTAATTTTATTTTCTTCAACAACTAAATCATCTTTTCTACACTTCTATCATTTATAAATTGAATGTTTCAGAAGAGCGGGGTTCTTGTTTTGACAAAAATTGGGCAGTATATTTACTATGATTTTCTTTGTTTTCTAGTCTAATAATTTGCCCTAGTTTTCAGTTCAACTGAAGTTTTCTATATTCACAAAAAAAAAACTATTTTTAATAAAGTTTATTTTTCTTTTCTGAAGCAAACAGATAAAAGAAAGGGTACGAGAAGAAGACTACGAGAGGAACCTGGAGTCCAATGCAAATCTGAAGATGCCTGCTTGACTCTGATGCCCTCGAGCTCGATTCCAATTTTTAGTCTAAAACGAACTCCCCAAGACAACACCAACAACAGATTGAAGACCAATTTCCTTCCTAAAGCTCTCCTCAGATAATAGCAAAAGATTTAAAACTAATATCTTCAGATTCAAAGTACCTCAACAATCACTTGAGCAACTTCAAACTTTCTGATCTTCTGTCTCCGTGTGAGAACCCCCCAAAATTCATAATTAAATAAAAATATAATGCCCATCCTTCAAAAATTCTCAAAAATCAAAATTAAAAGAAAATCAATTCTTTAAAAGCTAGCTTTTTCCCTGATCTCTCTTCCTATTGGCTCACACAATCTTTTTATTCTTTTATTTGTTTTTATTGCTTTAATTCCTGTTTTGCAACTTTTCTTGCACCTCACATTACATATTTATTTTAAATAAATTATTCTCATAATTATCCACCACCAAATAATTGATTAAAATAATTAAGCCATAATTAATATTTAATTATTATTTAATTGCAATATATGATTTTCAAAATAATTAAATCATCTAAATATATAAAAGAATTTAATCTAACATTGAAATAAATAATTATTTCCATCGTTAAAATGAAACATAACTTATATGATGCTACCTTGACAAAATACGACATAACACAACGCAAAACACAAATGACGACAATTACACAAAGTAACCAATACCAAACAACGAGACGACCTGACATCATGGGACGGGAGGACTTCATCGTCACCTCTGTATCAACATTTAACCGTTGGGTTATTGGTGCTCGCCCTGTCCTGCCGAAGCAGGTGGAATCGAGACTTGTCCCTGCAATCCTGCATACAAACAAAGTTGTGTACATGTGCATATATACATAACATCAAAGCATTAAATCAAAATACTACATTGTGAGAAGGAATCGCAACATAACAGGGCACTCGTGAACGAGTGATGCTATATTGTCCTTCGTCACACCTATTCTAACATTTATAACATAATCAATGAATTACATTTCTAACTAACAATCATCTCATAACATATTAAATTAATCACTGCATCATATCATAATTCAGAAAGTCAACTGATATAACCAACCATAATGTCATATAAAGTAATCATGTCCATAATGAAATAACAATATCATCAAACATCTAACTAACCATATCAAACAATAACAGTATCATCATAGTATCTGAGCATCAAAACAAACATAACACTACTGAGTCCAACTAGCAACCAGGAGGGTTATTACATCCTCCCCCCCTTAAATTCGGCTTACTCCTGTAAGCCAGAAAACAAGTAAGGGTAGGATTCTCTCATACGGGAAGCATCCTCCCAAGTCGCCGAAGCCTCATCATTGGGATCCCATTGGACCCTCACCTGCTCAATATCCCTGCCTCTGAGAATGAGCCTCCTGTGCTGCACCACGACCACGGGCTCTAGAGCTAGCTGCCTGTCCTCGACCTATAGAGCATTCCAATCAAGAACACGAGTAACATCCGGAAAGTATGGTCTAAGAACAGATACATGAAAGACATCGTGAATCCGCGACAGACTAGGTGGAAATGCCAGGCGATAGGCAACAGGACCAATACGCTCTAACACCTCGAACGGACCCACGAAACGGGGTGCAAGCTTAGAACCCTTCCCATAATGAATAGGGCTCTTCCGAGGATGAACTCTGAGAAATACTCGATCACCAATTGCAAACTGCCGATCTACTCTGTGAGCATCAGCAAATTTCTTCTGCCTATTTTGAGCTGCTACCAGATGCTCTCGGATGCGAGCTACCTGTTGCTCCATGTCACGAAGCATCTCAGGCCTAAGAAGAACCCTATCCTCCAATCGATCCCAACTCAGAGGGGTACGACAAGGACGACCATACAAAGCTTGAAATGGAGCCATGCCAATCGAACTATGATAGCCATTATTGTAGGAAAACTCAACCAAATGCAAGTAGTCCTCCCAACGAGACTGTTGGTCCATGACGTACATATGAAGCATATCCTCAAGCACCTGATTAACTCTCTCAGTCTGACCATCTGTCTCAGGGTGGTAGGCAGAACTAAAATTCAACTTAGTCCCTAAGGACCGCTGAAGGGATGTCCATAATGCAGAAGTGAATACCAGATCTCTGTCAAAAATAATCCTGCGTGTTATCCCATGTAATCTAACAATATCCTCCATGAACACCCTAGCCACCACTGAAGCAGTATATGAAGATCGAATAGGAGAGAAATGGGCTACCTTGGTCAACCTGTCAACAGTGACCATGATAGCGTCGTGTCGCCTAGAAGACATAGGCAAACCGACTATAAAATCCATATAAATGATGTCCCACTTCCACTCTGGAACAAGATGCGGCTGTAACAAGCCTGCTGGATGATGATGCTCGGCCTTCACTCTCTGACATTCAAGACACCTAGCCACAAAATCAGCAATGTCACGCTTCAAACCTGCCCAAAAATATAGTGCACAAAGATCAGCGTACATCTTCTTAACTCCTGGGTGTGCCGAATAAGGAGCTCTATGAGCTTCCGCCAAGATAAGGGTACGAAGACCCTCTGCAGGAGGTACATACATACAACCTGCATAGCGCAAAACACCATCTGAATCCAAAGAGTATCCTGCAAATTTACCCTCTAAGGCTCTACCCGACTCGATCTCTGCCTTCACTACCTGATACCAATCATCAGAAGAAAGAGCTGCAATAATTTGACTCTTCAAATCAACCTCAAGAGTCATGGCGGATAACTCATGCCTGCATCTGCTCAATACATCTGCTACGACATTTTCCTTACCCTGAATATATTTCACCTCAAATTCGTACTCACACAAAAATTCCATCCACCTTCTCTACCTTGCATTCAAGTTCGGCTGCGTGAAGATGTACTGTAGACTACGGTGGTCTGTATGCAACTTGAACCGATGCCCAAGGAGAAAGTGCCTCCACCTCACCAAGGCATGCACAACTGCGGCCAACTCCAAATCGTGAGTGGGGTAATTAAGTTCATGGTCCTTCAGTTTTCGTGATTCATAAGCAATCACTCGACCTTCCTGCATTAACACAGCCCCTAAACCTTCCAAAGAAGCATCTGTACAAACAACAAAATCACTTGCCGGATTAGGTACTGCTAAGATTGGAGCACTAGTCAATTTATCCTTTAGAGTCTGGAAAGCTAACTGACATTGCTCGGACCAAAGAAACTTCTTTCCCTTCCTCTGCAAAGAGGTGATAGGATGAGCCAACCTAGAAAACCCCTGAACAAACCGCCTATAATATCCTGCAAGTCCCATGAAGCTGCGAATCTCTGAGACATTTGTGGGTGCGGGCCAATCCACAATGGCCTGAATCTTTGCAGGATCAACTGAAATTCCCTCTCCAGAAATCACATGGCCCAAATACTGAACTTCAGTCTTATAAAAGTCACACTTTTTGAGATTGGCAAACAACTGATTATCCCTCAAGCACTGCAACACCTATTTTAAATGTTCTTCATGTTCCTCCATCGATCTAGAATAGATTAGAATGTCATCGAGAAACACCAGAACAAATTTATCCAAGTATGTACGAAATACTCCATTCATTAGACTCATAAAGACTGAAGGTGCATTCGTTAACCCGAATGACATCACAGTGAACTCGTAATGTCCGTATCGAGTTCGGAATGTGGTTTTGTGAATATCTGCATCTGCAATCCTCAACTGGTGGTATCCTGATTTGAGATCAATCTTAGAGAACACCTTTGCCCCTTTTATCTGATCGAAGAGATCATCAATTCTGGGCAATGGATATCGGTTCTTCACTGTTACCTTATTCAATTGCCTGTAGTCAATACACAAGCGAAGAGAACCATCCTTCTTTTTCACAAATATCACAGGTGCTCCCCAAGGAGAAACACTTGGGCGGATAAAGCCCTTGGCCAACAATTCTTCCAATTGAAGACGAAGTTCCTGAAGTTCCTGTGTTGTCATCTGATATGGAGCTCGAGATATGGGCTCGGCTCTAGGTACCAGATCAATCCGGAAATCCACATCTCGCTTTGGCGGCATACCAGGAATCTCCTCTGGAAATACATTAGAAAAACCCTTAAGAAGGGGGTAATCATCCAATGACAACCCCTGACTATCCTCAGATTCCAAGTCACTCACTAATACTGCAAAGAGCTAGCAACCCTGTCGGAAGTGCCTTTTGAGCTGCATAGCAGAGATCATACGTAATGAGATGGGTCTCTGAATACCCAAGATCTCCACCTCCTTACCGGAGTCATCAATGCACCGCACTGCTTTACGTCGGCAGTCAATCATAGCATGGTGTGCACTCAACCAGTCCATGCCTAAGACAATATCATAAGACCCGAGTGGCAAGATCCTGAGGTCCACCTTAGTTGACATTTCACCTATACTCAAATTGCAATCCTGCACAAGCTTCTCTACCACAACCCTTGACCTTGATGCTAATTCGACATGCCAATTTACGCCTTGACTAATTGCCACCAAGCCACATCGCTCAACTACTAAAGGTGATATAAAGGAATCAGATGCACCAGAATCAAAAAGTATAGAAACGCTAGAATTATTCAACACACCTGATGCCTCAACCACCGTGTTCTGATGAACTGCCTGACGATTATCCACTGAAGCAAAGACACGATGAGATCTCCCTGCATTGCCTACTGTTGGCTCGGATGCTGCTGGCCTTTGATTAAGTCCGGAAGTGTTCTTCTGAGGACACATCCTAGTAATATGCCCCTGCTGTCCACAAGAGAAACACCTAGTGCCTCTACCAAAACCTCTGCCCCCTGATGGAGCATTTGACTGCTGAAAACTCCCTCGACTCGGTGCTGACTGGAAACTAGGTACGGGCTATGCAAAATGTTCCTGACGAATCCGGTTCCTGTTCCGAACCCTACGGAACTGAGAATTGCCACCCTGTTGAGATTGAGTGTTCTTCTATTTTGACTGTTGCTGCTGAGGCTGCTGCTGCTGATAACCCCCTTTCGAGGGTGGGTACCTGTTCTTGGAAGATCCTGCTCCCTGTGACTGCCCTCCATGAGTAACATAACTAGGTGTGGGCGTGCTACCAATCTGTACTCCGATGTGACCACCCAAGGCCATGGCCAAATTCTCCTCCACTAAGCGAGCCTTCTCAACTGCCATTTCCATCGTCTTCGGCTCGAAGACTCGTATGCCACCACTGATGCGGGCATTTAAGCCCCGAACAAAATGCTGCACTAACATACCCTCATCGTGGCTAATCCTTGCATACTGCTTCAACTCATAGAAGCGCCTCTCATACTACTCCATTGACATAGACAACTGCTTGAGATCGTGAAACTCGTCAGCCCTGCGTTGCCTCCAGTGATATGAGAGGAAGCGAGCCCTGAACCTGTCTAGGAACAACTCCCAAGTAACCATACTGAGATCAAGATGCAGTTTCTGTTCCTCAAGGCGCCACCAAGTAGACGCGAAGCCTCACAAATGCATAATTGCGCACCGTGCCTTGGTATTGCTACCGTAGGGGTGCATGGCGAAGCAACGGTCTAAGTCAATTAACCAGGTCTCAGCCTCAAGACCTCCTCCAGAACCATCAAAAGTAGGAGGGTGTGCCCTCATCAGATCTCTCATATGGCCTGCTATGACTACATCCTGAACCACATCTGTATCCCTGCGCCTCGGAGACCTCTCTCTCTCCCTCTCCACCTGGTGTACCTCATCTGGCCTGGGTCCCAAACGGTCAAGAATCTCTCCAAGAATATGTTGCAACTGACCGTCTAGACCTGGCTGTGCCGGATTTTGGCCACCTGATGGAATGTTGTGAATACTCTGTTATTCCTCATGCTCGGAGCCATGGGAACTAGGAACTGAGGGGCTTCGCCGGTTTGCTCTACGACCGGCACCACGGCCTCTTGCACGGCCACGTCCTCTACCTCGAGGCATAGTTCTGCGCCACAAGATAAAGTACAAAATGAGCTCAAGAGTTGTACAAACGGTAACCTAATGGACTACACTACCCAAAGACCCTAGCATTTGCAACCTTGGCTCTGATACCAAGTTGTAACGCCCGTCGTGCAAACCCCAGAGAACACACACAATGCAAATAATTTTTTTTTAAAACCAATTAAATTAAACATGCAATGACATTAACCATAACCACATAGCATAACAACACTTGGTTCTCTGGGGCACGCGAGGTTACATCGCAATCAACTAAACGGAAATAAAGATTACAATTTACAACATAACCATTTACTTTATAATAACCATAAACAATGATACATCCCATAACCATGATGCAAGTATAATAAACATTGCATAATTACATCCATGATAAATCTCTTAAAAGAGTTACAAAAGAGCCTAACTATTACATCATTGATAAAATTACATTACAATTTTCTTTGATAAATGAATTACATCGAATTTCCCAACATGGGGATTGATACAAGTATAATGAAATATGAGGTACAACTGATCACTGGTACAACTCCACTGCGGAAAGCTGAGAAGACAAGACGCTGATGGGGAACCCAATGGGTGCGGAGCACGTTCCACCCAACCATGTGAATTACAAGTAACTCACCCCCCGTGCTCAGAGGTGACGAGGAAGTGAACCCGACCATGAATGTCAACCGACTCAATAACAACATGATACAATACAAGTACAAATCAAGCATTCAACGCACAACCATCGACGTTCTCAAATCACATAACAAGTTAAAACTAAGAAACTCATCACAATAACATGAAGTACCATCACTTAACAATCATGAATCAATTTCACAAGAATTCAAAGAAACATCATAAAGAGATAACATCCAGAGGCAACAACAACGAAACAACAAGGGTGTCAAGTGGAGAGTGTCATCGCATAGCTCTCATGGGATTCTCCTGGCCCTTCCTCCAACTGAGGCGCCGACACCCATCTATGGATCTCCTGGCCCTTCCTCCTAACTGAGGCGCCGGCACCATAGGGTAGCTGATGCGGAGCCAATAGTCTCTCATGAAGACGAGGCTATGACTATGCCGACCACAGCCTTCTCAGTCTATCACTAGTCTAGGGTAGCCCTAATGCATAGCCGAGGAACCAATGTTTTATTATCTTGTGTTTTTTAAACTACCCAACCCCCTAAATCTATTGTTTAGGTTATCACTTGTTTAGCTTACTCATTCGTGGGTTATCCTGAGCCCTTCCTCATCTAGAGGCGCCGGCGCCCACGAAGAGCCACTCTCCCTCCTATGACCCCTAACATACCTCAAGTAGGCAAGGGTTGAACCAACACATATAAGTCATAAAACCAAAATCCAATACACGAGGCATTAACCATCTCGCAACTGCACATAATCAACAAACTTGCAAACCTGTCCAATCCTTCCTAACATAACCCCAATAACGCTCAAAAATCATAAACAAGGTAAATACACTTTAAATCACAAGCCTCTGGAACAATATTTTCACAGACCAAAACGGTTCCCACATCGACAACTCTGAACAAAGAAAACCATGACAAACAGAAAATTCAGATAACATTACAAGGTTGCACCCCTATGTTTAATTCCACGCTCGATTATGTAACCAATCACAAATGTCGCAACAAGGTCTATGATCACTGTTAACGTTAAATTACAATATTACAATTTTGTTTATCCAAACGATAAAAAACAATGTCATTTTAAATATATCAAAATCTCTTAAATAATAACAACATTGAGTATTTAATTTCAAATACACAATTATATTCTTACCATATAACAAATTAATTTAAAATTTAAACAATCAAAATTCCTTTAAAATATATGTTATCAAATAACCTGATTGAAATAAAATACAATACAACTATAATTTAAATATATATATAAATATATAAATATCTTTAATTATTTATACTAATCATCCCACTTTATTGTAATTAACTGATTTTACCCAAACCTACAATATTCTGAACAAATTCACCTACTGGCAAATACGCATATAAACAACACACAGAATATTAATATATATTATATATATATATAAAATTAAAACCATTAAAAATCGAATTAATTGAAATCAACCCAATGCCAAAATTTATATACAAAAAAAATAAAATAAAAATAAAAATAAAAACAATTTTTAATTTAAAGCCATTGCTGGCCGACCGCGCACAGAGGACAGAGGACTGCGTACAGCAGTCCTCGTGACTGCTGCGCACGGCAGTCCGTAGGACTGCTGTGGCAGTCCTTCTGCCATAAAGGGAGAGGGGGACGGGGTACGACCCCTTCCCTTTCCCCAACAATTCCAATGCAAAGTTCGATTTGCATTTTTTCTTATTTTATATAAAGTTTAATTTTATATATATTTTGTTTTAACAAAATAAATTTAATATAAACATAAACGAAATACAAAATTTCGGCTTCTGTGCAACAATAAAAATTTCTTTCGACAGGCGTACGGCCGACGGCCGACGGACAGAGTTAATAAATTATAAAGAAAATACATATACACATACAATATATACATACAAAAATATATATATGAAAGAATATATATATATATGTTGTATGTATATGCTCTATTTACACATATATTAAAATCAGAGAGCACAATACAGAAAACAAAGTAGATCCATCAAAACATTGAGAAAACTCTAATTTTATTTTCTTCAACAACTAAATCATCTTTTCTACACTTCTATCATTTATAAATTGAATGTTTCAGAAGAGCGGGGTTCTTGTTTTGACAAAAATTGGGCAGTATATTTACTATGATTTTCTTTGTTTTCTAGTCTAATAATTTTCCCTAGTTTTCAGTTCAACTGAAGTTTTCTATATTCACAAAAAAAAAACTATTTTTAATAAAGTTTATTTTTCTTTTCTGAAGCAAACAGATAAAAGAAAGGGTACGAGAAGAAGACTACGAGAGGAACCTGGAGTCCAATGCAAATCTGAAGATGTCTGCTTGACTCTGATGCCCTCGAGCTCGATTCCAATTTTTAGTCTAAAACGAACTCCCCAAGACAACACCAGCAACAGATTGAAGACCAATTTCCTTCCTAAAGCTCTCCTCAGATAATAGCAAAAGATTTAAAACTAATCTCTTCAGATTCAAAGTACCTCAACAATCACTTGAGCAACTTCAAACTTTCTGATCTTCTGTCTCCGTGTGAGAACCCCCCAAAATTCATAATTAAATAAAAATATAATGCCCATCCTTCAAAAATTCTCAAAAATCAAAATTAAAAGAAAATCAATTCTTTAAAAGCTAGCTTTTTCCCTGATCTCTCTTCCTATTGGCTCACACAATCTTTTTATTCTTTTATTTGTTTTTATTGCTTTAATTCCTGTTTTGCAACTTTTCTTGCACCTCACATTACATATTTATTTTAAATAAATTATTCTCATAATTATCCACCACCAAATAATTGATTAAAATAATTAAGCCATAATTAATATTTAATTATTATTTAATTGCAATATATGATTTTCAAAATAATTAAATCATCTAAATATATAAAAGAATTTAATCTAACATTGAAATAAATAATTATTTCCATCGTTAAAATGAAACATAACTTATACGATGCTACCTTGACAAAATACGACATAACACATAACGCAAAACACAAATGACGACAATCACACAAAGTAACCAATACCAAACAACGAGACGACCTGACATCATGGGACGGGAGGACTTCATCGTCACCTCTGTATCAACATTTAACCGTTGGGTTATTGGTGCTCGCCCTGTCCTGCCGAAGCAGGTGGAATCGAGACTTGTCCCTGCAATCCTGCATACAAACAAAGTTGTGTACATGTGCATAGATACATAACATCAAAGCATTAAATCAAAATACTACATTGTGAGAAGGAATCGCAACATAACAGGGCACTCGTGAACGAGTGATGCTATATTGTCCTTCGTCACACCTATTCTAACATTTATAACATAATCAATGAATTACATTTCTAACTAACAATCATCTCATAACATATTAAATTAATCACTACATCATATCATAATTCAGAAAGTCAACTGATATAACCAACCATAATGTCATATAAAGTAATCATGTCCATAATGAAATAACAACATCATCAAACATCTAACTAACCATATCAAACAATAACAGTATCATCATAGTATCTGAGCATCAAAACAAACATAACACTACTGAGTCCAACTAGCAACCAGGAGGGTTATTACAATTTCGGCATCAACCCCTCTTATTGTTGAAGAAAATCCCATGTCTCTATCCAACCCTTGGACACTGCCTCCATAGCTCTCCATATTTGATTTTGTTTTGTTTTGTATAAGTAAACATATCAGGTTCAAAATTACCCCTACATGTGAATGCTTGTGTGAAGGGTTGCTTGACCAAACCCTCTCATTTCTGTAATGAAGCCTTAAAAGGTTGATCAATGCTATCGGCATCAATCATTTATTTTTATTCCTTTTGAATGACAAACGATATTCATCATTCCATTATTGATGTTTCTAGAGAAAAAAAAATGACATGTATATATATATACGATCGTACAACATGGAAATGATTTTAATAGTGTTGAGTGATTCTTATTCAATGTTCTCATGTCTTGTATTTAATGGTGCCTTTATTATTTGAACAATAGTCTCCATATTATTTTAAAAGACCTTAAGTGATTTAAATGTTGCTTAAGGTCGAGCTTATGCATATCATTCTGAATGATAGCATGCTTATCGTTCCAAACTTGATAGTAGTTGCTTTGGAAGATGAATTCAACAGAATGATATTCATCATATCGCTCTAAATGATATTAAATTTTTTCAACAATGTTTTAAAATATACAACAATAATCATATTGTCCTTAGAGGTTGATACCCTGAAAAAAGTGAATGGGTTGAACAATATGTTTCATTCTGAATGAGTTACCATATTCTAGTCTTTCTTTCAAATAGAGTAATACGCATATCATTCTTAGGTGCAGGTTGAAGCTGTTATCTTTGACAAATTTGATTAGAAATGTATGTTTTCGACCCATATCTAACTCCAATAAATTTTTGATGTTTCATTCTTACTATGATATAGATAATGACCTAGCAGTAATTTTCAAAATGCTCTTGTTAAAGAGTTGAACAAAATGATTCAAGAGTAACTTTGTTATATGCTTAAACAATGAATGGTCACATTCTGAAAGGAAGTCAAATTGAATATAGGGTGTATAGATTATATTTTTAAAGAAAATTAATTATGATATCGATTACAATTCGTTTCTATGTAAAATGACCTTGTGAAATATTGTTTGAAATTCAGATTCATATAAAAGTCTAGAGAGACTGCTTAATATTTATGTTCCTTATATTTCCAATTGAATCGATTTATGCATCTGATGAAAGTTGACATCTATCTGAACATGGAAATATATATGTAGAATGGATCTTTCTTTTTTCAAAAGAACATATGTGCATGCACAATTTTTAACAGAAGGCCATATATGTGTACATGCATAAATCTTTCATTTATGCATATACACATACATGTGATATACTTTTTAAAAATTGATCTATGTTTTTATCTGAAAATGTATATTTCATTCAAAGTAAGAAGAAATAGAGGAAATATTGGAAATATATATACTGATCCATGAACTGTAATATTCTACTTTTATTTGATGAGAAGGATTGTGTATTATGATTTAATGTTTTATTACATCATTATAAAATATAGTCTAGTTCCTTGTATATATTTTTTGAATTGAATTAGCCAAGATGAGACATACGTAGACTATGTTGTAGATTGTTTGAATTTTATCATGAAAAGATTGGCTAGAAAAACTACTCAAACCAAATTGAATGTTGCAAAGTGTGTAATTAGATAAGATGTATATTATCTTATGTATGTGGGAGGTTACCTTTTGGAATGGGTGTCGAAAATGGGTTAAAAGAGAGTATAGGATTTTCTTTTCCAAAATCTATTATTTTTAGTTGTATACAACATATGCTTGGCCAAGCATTGGTAGTCCATTATGTTGAATGTCTAATTTTTATGATGTAACTCCAACCATTTCCTAACATAGATCTTGCATGTTCTAAATGTAGATAGGAATGCATGTAGTTGTTAGGCACGCACTATATTCCACCTTGCATATTATATTCTCTTGCTAAATATTTCATGCAGGGTCAGGTATTCTTCGAGTTAGGAAGAATTCTAGGGAAGAGTAGCTTTGTGGTTGGGTGGAAAAGTGCTTGAACCATGTTCTCATCCACCAGATGTGGTGAGCGTTGAAGAGGAATCACATGGAATTCCATTTTGATTATTTTACTTTGTATTACATGATGTAACTTGAGTTGAATAAGAGGTGATGTTGGCCTAAGTCAAACTATGCAACTTGTAAATTTGACATTTGGAAATAAATATAGAAAATATAGAATATTATTTTTGGACATATTATGCTATGATAGAAAATAGCTAATTAATTATGTCTTTAATTTATTATTCATAATGTCATAATTTTTTTTTTTGGTGTTATTTAAGTATGACACATTACACTTGGGAATTGATTTTTACAATAGGCTCAGCCAGGAGACATGTAGAACAAAAAGGTTTCAAGGAGGTTGGAGAGCTTCTTACTTGTTGTCGGATAGATGTAGGAAAGCAGAGTTATGGGATTGGAAGATCAAGAAAACCCTTTTTGGTTTGTTGGTTACATTGATTGTCCTCTATGGTTGTGAAGTTTGGGGGAGTAGCATGTCAAACCACAAGTAGAGGCAAGTAGAAAGAATTCAAAAGCACTTAATCACTACTAGTATCAAAGTCAAGTCTTTAGTTCCTATGAGATTCTTTTGGCTGAAGTTGGAGGCTTTTTGATGGAGGCATTAGTGATAATTCATTTAATAAGTTATTTAATAAAAGTTGAAAGCATGGATATACATCACTGGCCCAAAATGGTTGTTGAGGAGGAACTAAACTATAGGAAGAATAACTAGATGAAATAAAATAGCAAGTGGATGAGAAAGTGAGATATTAAGCTACATGAATGTTCTAACACTAATGGAGAGATTAAAAATTTTGTGCTAAAAAAGTTTAAGACTATTATGTGGACAAAACAACTTGGTCATAAAAAGGTGCATTATATCAAAGAGTTCAACCCCATGTGGGAGAATGATGAAAAATACTACCTAAGGGTTATAATTAAAGGAAAGGATAGGCTTCTAGTTACACAACTAAGGACTAGGTCTCATCATCTTAGATGCAAGACAGGTAGATGGACTATCCCCAAGGAAGATTGGGAACAAGAACTTGTATTTTTTGCAGCAAAGGGGTGGTTGGAATTGAATGACACTTTATCATCGAATGTGTTTCTTATGAAGATATTCATATCCATTATGAAAGAAATTTAAAGGTGGATAATCTAAATGAGCTTTTTAAGGAGGAAAGTCTTCTCAAGACTATTGGCGTTTTGATCAAGATTCATAATAAGAGAGCTAACATTGAAAGGAACTTGGAAATGGTTAAAGATTTGGCTCTCGGTCCCATAGGTTGATGGTCTAGTGGATGTCATTAAAAAATAATTCATTCATTCATTCACCAAACACATCGAGGATGAGGCTACACGTTCTATTTCTGAGTAAGTACTTTGTAGCTATCATATACTCTAGTGAAAGGCGTTATCTAAAACAAAACTGGTAAGTTTTAATGAAAGTTTAAACTAAATTTTAGTTTATTATACTCAAGAACATAAATTTGATAAATAAATTTTATGCTAAGTACCTTGTTAGGATATAAATTAGGCTAGGTATGAATGTATGATGATGAGATTATATATATTATGTATATATAGAACATAGCCTTACAAATGTAACTTAATATCATCTATACAAATATAAATAATAATAAAACTTCACATATATTGCAAATTGAGTATAATATATAGCAACAGTTAGTTAGGAAGATTAACAGCTAGTTAGGAAGATTATATATAGAGTATGGTTTGAACCCCTTTTAAATTTTAGCTTTAACAATTTTAATATAGTTTATTTTTATCTATAATATTTCATTTAAAATACGATTTTAATTTTTTAAATTTATTTTATTTAAGAATATATTTGTATGTGTTCAATCTTATAATATGTTTGTATTTGTTAATATTGAGTTAAGTTTGTGATACATATTAATTATATTTTTGAAGTACATATTTTATTAATATTTCAATTCTGATAAATTAAAAATTATTGGGGTTTCAAGAGGCAAACCTTCCTTGTAAGTACTTAGGTATTCCATTTTTCATGGGGGCCAATAAGCCAGCTTACTGGTCTAAATTCATTGAGAGAATTAAGCAAAGAATTTGTGCCTGGAAAGCTCGGTGGTTGTCCTTTTCAGGTCGAATTCTATTCATAAAATTAGTTATTTATACAATACCTAACTATTTTATTTCAGTTCTAAGGGCTCCTAACATAGTAGTTGACCAAATTTAGAAGATTATAAGAAGCTTCCTGTGGAAAGGGAATATGAATGATGCCAAAAAAATCCCTTTAATCTCATTGGATAGTATGGTATCAGACAAATTCAAAGGAGGAGTGGGATTGCATGATATCTCCAAACGAAATCAAGCTTTTGGTGGGAAACTTATTTGGAAAATGTATACCAAACCATAGTCTAATTGGTGCTCCTTGATGAGGGAAAAATATCTTGATAGTCAAGATCCTAAGAGAATTTTCACAATTTCTAATCCACCTGAAGGTTCGACCATGTGGAATTTCATGATCTCATGCAGAAAGATGGTTACATCATATATTTCCTAGGAGGTCAATAAGGGAGATGAAATCAACTTTTGGAATGACTCTTGGAATGGGCATCCACCTTTGAGATATTGTCAAGAGTTGCAATCAACCATTCCGGTCTTTTCTCAAATGTGGGGGACAAGATTAATAGATTATGTTAACTCAGTTGAGTCTCCATCAGGGAGGGTGGTTTGGAAGACTTTTCTTCTTTGCAACTATCAAAAGATCAAAAAGATTTATTGACATAGGTTATGGGTAGTAGAACAATGTTCTTATCAGGGAAAGTTGATTGTGTAATATGGGCGCCATCCAAGAAGAGATCCTATTCAATTAAGCAAGGGTACAAGGCAATTCTTAACAGAGGTGACTACATTCAATCTTAGAGGGAATTCTCATTCTGCTGGAACAATATGGTCCTACCAAAAGCGGGCAACTTTGCATGGTTAGTAATGAGAAAAATAGCTCTAACAAGTGATTGGTTTGTTAAATTAGGAATTGTAGAGCCCTTCAATTGTGTCTTATGTAATCAAACTCTTGAGGATCATGATCACTTGTTTCTGCAATGCTCTTTTGCTCAATCTTGTTGGCTTTTTGTTTTGGAAAAAATGAACTACTATACTCCATTGTCGAATTTAGTTTGGGATATTTTCTCTGCCTAACCTGTGTTATATAAGTCTTCATTCTTTGCTTGCATCTAGAGAATTATTCCAGCATTAGTGTTATGGGATATTTGGTGGGAGAGGAACAAGCATATCTTTAGAATTTTTTTTGCTTCCATTCAGTCTTTTCATGGAATCATTGAAAAATCAATCTCAAAAGTAGTTAATGTCTGGGTTCAAGATCATAAAAATGTTGGCTCTATATTTTCTTCCTGGGATAACAACATTCTTAAGAGTTGGCAAGGTATAAAGCTACCTTTTAAAGGGAGTTTGCAGTAGCCTTTCAAGCCCAAGGTGGATAGGAAGTCCATTAAATGGTCCCCACTAATGCAAGGCTTCTATAAATTGAATTTTGACGGGGCAGCTAGAGGAAATCCAGGCCCCTTAGGGGTAGGTGTTTGTATCCGGGATGCAAGGGGAGTTGTAAAAGCAAATAGATCAATAAGCATGCCTCCTGGAACAAATAATATGGTAGAATCGTTGGCTCTACTACATGGCTTACATCTTGCAAGACAACTTCAAATCAAGGCAATTCATATAGAAGGTGATTCCTTAATACTGGTAAATGCAAATAAAGAAAGAAAATGTTTTAATTGGCACATGAAATATGTTTTACAGAATGCATGGAAGCTCTTGGATGAATTTGAAACTTTTCAAATTTCTCACACATTTCGAGAGGGTAATAGTCTTGTAGATTGCTTAGCTAATATGGGTTGTGATAAGGAGGATTTTTTCTTCATGGAAAATAAGGATAATATTCATGATTTCCCAATGTTAACAAATATAATAGCCAATGATTGTATTTTTTAATGTCATTTTAAAATCACATCGACATGTCAACATGGCATATATTTTAAAAAAGGGTCAAGTGATAATTTTCATTCACTCAGAATGAGTTGTAAATCTGCATGCCTAAGAAGTAATTTTTATAGATGTGTATCTCATTATCCTCATTTGAATCAAGCTGAGGTCATTTGTCAGGGCACAATTTGCATTGTGGGAATAAATGCCTTATTGATGGTACTGTTGGCATGGTCATCCCCTATCGCTTAAGGAGGTCACTAAAGTTAGAATCATTTTAGCATGATTCCTCACCACTTCTGACTCAGTTTAAATTTATCTGCGAATGAGAAAGTTGGAGGCTACTAAATGTGATGATTACCATTTCTAATGCTTTTTGTGCCTGTGAAAATTTCATATGCTAAGCAAGATTAGTCATTATTATCTTATATGGTTACGCTTAAGAGGTGACAAGTTGTGCATTATGGAGTTTGAATATTTCATGCAACTTGACAACCTCTCATAAATTCACCATTGTGGATTAAGATTTGAAGCATGCTAACATTAATTCTTGTCTTTTCCAAAGCAAGCAGTTGGGAAATGGGTTTTCTAGGAAGCTTTATTTATTTTTTCTTCTCCAAATTAAGCCTCATTAAAACATTTATGTTCACAGAGTCTCCTAGTTGTTGTTGTGGGCAGAATTGACAAGCTCTCCTTGTTTGTAGGTTTCTTTTGTGCAAATGGAGCTTTGACCGCAGAAGTGCAAGGTTCCTATAGCCATACGAGCATGGGAAGTACCCTTTTCTGACTGCATTGAATGAGAGTATGTGTTCAAAGTTAATTGTTTGTCAGTGTTGGGTTGTATCAAGACAATAATTGGGGAGGAGATTCTTCATACTGAGTCTTAGAGGCTCATTTTTCTAGCTAATATTTTGTCCATCTTCCTTTCCAATACTCTAGACCTGGTGCATAATTTTAACATTTTGCAAGAAATTTCAAACAAGGTGGTGGTCAGAGTGTGCCTGGAAGACAATGCACTACTATGAGGTGTTCAACAGTATGATTTCACTAAGGATGATGGCTTTGTTGGAGGTCTTTTCCCCAGACATTTCATCCCTCATGAGAGAAGGTATGCAAAAGTTTTCCATGGAATGATACTGGCTATTTTGCATGATTCTTCCTCGTTTTTGTATCAAGTGATCAACAAATATCATTTTGAGTTCAATAAGGAGGAAATAGATCAGTTCAAGAAGAAATTCCATGCAGTTTCATTCCTTAGAACTCATACATGCATACAAGGTTTGCAAGTTTCAGCCATACCACAATTTTGTAGGAACAACAAATCTCTTCCTCGAGTTCCTAATATTAACATTATGGTTCATTCTCAAGTAGTGGTAGGGAATTAAGTGCAGGCTATTTTGCAAGAAAAACAAGATGAGAATTTTGTATGTTGTCCTCGTAGAGAAGGGTAATAGTCTGATTTTTGTTAATGGGAAATAGGGTAACAGAGAATGTGTATGGGGTTGATATATAGGGATAATATGTTGATTATGTAAATGAATGGGGTGATAAGTACTAAGGTTTTTGTAACAAGTAATTAATTGTAGGGTTGTATATGTAAAGGGATAATGCTATTGTTGATGGTATATAGGTAGAAGAAGAATGCCCATACTTATGACATCATGTATGGATTTTTTCACTCTCTTCCATTTCATGGATTTTTGTATATCTTTATATAAATTAATATATTATATAGGCTTATCACCTTTCACCTAAAAAAATTAAAAATAATAATTTTACTTTTTATTTAATTATTTATTAACTTGATATGTTTATTATTTATTATTAATCTTTTAAATTATTATTTCTATCAATATTTAGATTTTGATATATTTTGATTGTTTATTCTATTTTATTTTTTTATTTAGATTTAAGTTTGAAATTTATTTTAATTATTTGTCTTTTATGAAATTCAAATAATAATTAAAATTTAAAATTAATTTAATTTATAATTATTTGTGTTGTTAAAAATTTAATTATTGTAGAATAATTATATTTTGAATTTTAATTTTAATTTGTATAACAAAATAAATTTAAAACTTAAAATCTAACTAAAAGTTATAGAGTGAAAAAGTGAGTGAGAGATAGAGAGAAACTAACTTTCGATTAGTCATTTCATGCCAACAATCTAAAGTGAAAAAGTGAGTAGGAGATAGAGAGAGAAACTAACTTTTGATTAGTCTTTTCATGCCAACAATCTAAAGATAGCCCATGTTCTAAGAGATTTATGCTCAGGGTAGCATGTCATTTGATTAAGGATATGATAATTCACCTTTAATACCTCCTTAGCGTACCCATTGCACATTTAAAGAGAAAAATAGATAGAGAGAACGAGAGAAAAGAGAGAAAAGAGAGAAAAGAGAGAAAAGAGAGAAGAATAAAGAAGGGAGAGGGAGTTAAAGAGGAAAAAGGAGAGGAGAGAGAGAGAGATAGAGGAATATTAAAGGAGAGAGAAAGAGATAGAGATTATAAGAGAGATAAAGAAAGATAGAGATATGAAAAGAGACAAGAGGAGAGATATAGATAGATGCAAAGTCACATAATGAGAGTAAGATAAAGAGATAAAGAGAAATAGAAAGAGACAAAGATATATATAGAGTTAGAGAGATCAAGATATAAAGAGGAAGATGGGGAGAGAGAGGGGGGATAAATAGGGATAGAAAAAGAGAGTAAGGAAGAGAGAGATAGGGAGAGGGAAATAGAGAGAGAGGAAAAGAGAGAAAGATAGATAGAGGAAGAGAGAAGAGAAGATGAATCTAGAGATAAATTATAGGGGAGAGAGGAAGAGAGATTGAGAGATAATGAGAAACATAAAGATAGAGAGGGAGGCAGAGACATTAAGAGCTCTCTCTCTTTCTCTTCCCATCTCTCTCTCTCTCGTCCCATCTCTCTTTTCATCCCCCCCTTTATATATATATCCCTTTCTCATTCTCTCCCTCTCTTTTTGTCTCACTATCTTTCAATCGCTATTTCTTCCTCTCTCCTTCCATCTCTCTCTTTCTCTCTCTATCTATCTTTGTCTTTGTCTTTGTTTTTGTCTCCCTCTCTCTCCATCTCCATCTCCATCTCCATATCTATCTTCCTCTCTATCTTTTTCCCATCTCTCTATCTCCTTACCTCTCTCTCTCTATATATATGTATGTATGTATATGTCTGTGTGAACATGGAGGTTTAATCAAATCAACTAGGCTAAGAATCAACTAAGAAACAAAGCAATTGACCTAATTAATCCATATTCTAATGAAATTATTTATAAGTTCAATCTAACTTAAAGAAAACATGAAATATCAAATCTAATCAAATTAAAATCCTAATTAAGAAATGAAAACCTTAATCTCATTGGGGAATTAGTGTTGTATTTGATGTGGAGTGCTTAGTCCCAGTCCTCATCCATGTTGAATGATGCAAAGCTTCAAACAATTGATGAATGGATGAATGGATAGAAATGGTGATTCACAAAAGGTAATTGATCTCAAAGGTGAGTATGAAATTCAATATAGTGTAGTTGTTCAAAATGCTTGTGAATATAAATTCATGTAAAATGAATTCTATTTATAGACGTTTTGAAAGAAACAATGGTTAAGATCAAATTGGATAATCAAAGGATAGAATTGAATGAGGGGAAATTACATGGATCAATGATCAAATCAAAGGATGAAATTACTCAATGACATGGATCAATGATATTAATCAAGGGCTCAAATTGATTGAAAGAAATACAATCCCTTAATTTTAGAAGCATGTAAAACATATTTCCATGTGGAGGGAAATATTTGAATTCAAATTGGAGGAATATTCCATTAGAATATTCTTTCAATGATTGGAGGAATTAGAAGAAATTAGTCAATTAAATAATTAAGAAATTACTTAATTGTGTAAGTGGAGGAAATTTAGATCTTTAATTAAATAATTAGAAATCATTTAATCAAAAGGGGAATTTGTCATTTAATTAAATTATTTGGATTATTTAATCAAATGAGAAGACTTAGGAGATTTAATTAAATCACTTGCATTATTTAATCAAATGAGATGAAAATTAGCATGAAGGCGTGAATTAATCAAACAATACTAATTATCTAATCAATAGGAGAAATTGGTGAATTTAATTATATAATTGAAATTATTTAACTAAATAGATGAAAATGGGTGAATCAAGATAGAAATGGCATTAGTAATCAAAATCAGGTGTGTGATGTGATCAGGACATTTTGCCTCTCTTTGAAGCAAGGTACCTACTACATTGCTTCAAAGAACCGATGCTGCTTAGACTGATAATGCTTAGATCAAAAATTAAAAAATTCTCTAATTTTTTTGGATGCCCCATTATGCCCCAATGGACAATTGAATGCTAGTATGTTTCCCCCTCAAGAGATTGAGTAGGAAAATTGACTTTCGAGTCAAGCTCGTGACAAAGATATGAGAGTGGTTCGGTTGCAAAGAGGATGAAGAACAAGTCCTAAGACCATGATAGAACAATCATGGTAGGTTGCAAAGCTCAAAAATAAAGATACAAGGCCAAAACCCTAGGTTTTGCAATGCATATATATATGAATTTGGGTGAATTTGAAGCTCACTTGTACACTTTGATTCAGTCCATGAGTTCCAACAAGTAGTAGATGCAAGACCATTGGTATGTACCCCAAAAAACTTCCCTTGCACATAATTCAAGATAGTGAAATGTAGGCTAGATTAGGGTGAACAAAGGTGTCACTGTTTGGGAAATGCTTCTGAAACCCAACACAACACCTTTGTAGAATATAGTGATTCCCTTTACATTAAGGTGTCACTCCTAGGCATAGGCGTTGGAGTTTAGAAATACATTGATGCTTTTTCTTTTGATGATGCAGTTGCATTAGAAAATAGCGACACTTCTGCATGAATTGCAAAGGCTAACTTTTGCATTTTGGCCACACATTTACAATTTTAGCAATTCCTTTGCATTTTGGTGACATTTTTGCAAAATACTGATGCATTTTCTACCTTGATAGAGCAATGCCTTTCCATAAAGGCTCACTTTTGCATTGCTAGGGTTTTGACTTAGATTTTTTTTTTTTTTTTAGTAAAATTGATGTTATGTGTGTTGTACGTGTAGGAGGTCTTCCATAAGCTGCTTTCATGGGAGCAGAGGCCTAAGATTCTAGAGCAGATAGTCAAGTTGGGTGAGTTTGATGTGATGTTTCTTGGCACCATTAGCTTATGCCATATTGCATACATGTTGGAGATCCAAACACTCTTGGTCATGATGACCACACTTGGAGAGCGATGACACTCAAAGACCTTGTCCTTTCACCTGTTGACAAGAGAGGCTATAGTTACTTTGAAGGGCATGTGGAGGATACTTAAGGTACCAATCCACTATGAGAGGATCATCTACAATGCAAACCCTAGGCTTGAGGTCATGTATACTATTTTGGGAGTTGAGGATTTGCTACTGGAGGGAGGACAAATAGATCTATGACATTTCATTGGAGTCTCCAGTGATCTTGTATTGGTTATTGGAGGGCTCATTATGGGAGTCCTTATATCAAATAGGAGGAGTAGATTGTTCAGCCCAGGATGGGGCTTGGTGCTTCATAGGATCATGGAGGATATCTACATCTATGCTTGGGAACCATGCATTCTTTCCATTTTGTATCATGACATGCACTAGGTGGTGTATAGGGATGGCTCAAGCAAATCTGCAGAAGTCACACTACTATATATTTGGGCCTAAGAGCACATTGCAGTGCTTTGTCCAATGATAACTCTTTGAGACATTAATGAGGAGGATCTAATTGCATATCGGTACTCCACGATGACCACTTTGCATCACACAGGGTCAGTTGACATAGCGTATTGGAGGCAAGTCATTGATGACATGACTCAATTCAAGTAGAGACCATGGATACAAGTGTAGGCCTAGGATGATGATGGTACACATATTTTCTACTGTAGACAAACCCATTGGCTCCAAGTCAAACCATTCACATAATAGAGAGATACTTAACTAATTGGGTAGCTCACCTATTTAGAGAGTTGTAGGACACTCTAGGAGATGGATATCGGGTTGTCTATGCCAGGACCTACAGGGAGATTGGAGCATGGGGCCCTCAAATGCTACCCCAAATAGTGATTGATGATTTCAGGAAATTGGTTCCCCTTCCATGGATTTATGCAAGCGGGTTGGATGATCTTGACACTACTCTAGGTTATGATGCTTGGTTTACACACCATTGGCCAATTAGATTGAAGATCAGACTAGAGTACATGTCAGAGGAAAAGGCAGCTAAGGGAGAGGTGCTCGAGGTAGAGGTAGAGGTAGAGGTAGGTTCAGGCTCAAATTTTAGGATAGGTGGGGCAAGTGTCAGGGAAAGTACCGCAATAGCCTCTAGAAAGTCCACCACCCTTCATGCCACAACAACCATATATTGGAGCAGTTGTGTTGCCTGATTCATAGTTACAAGTGACTACATAAGAGAGAGACCAACGGATGGTTGAGTGAGATCAGGCTCGGGTTGAGAGAGATGTGGCCATATAGGAGAGGGATACATTCTAATAGGAGTGGGACCAGACTCGCGCAAAGAGAGATCAAGAGTGACAACAAAGGTAAGGGCTAGAGATACAACTAACACAAGATATTGCTTGTAGGCAGTAGTTAGAGGCCTCCTCCTCTTAGGGAAAGGGTACGATGGTCCCCACAACTCTTTACGAACAAGCTATGGTCAAGGCCTCATATTACTAGATGATATACTACTCACAGGTTCCTCCCCATAGGCGATAGCCAGATTACTCACATAGGAGTGCCTTAGCACCCAGTGGATTAGTAGGTGGGACTTCAATTGGTGAGTCGGGTATAGTAGGTCCATCAAATGGACACCAGACACCACCTAGAGAGGATGAGGGGAGTAGAGGATAGCCCCGTGTATATATGTAGACATTTTTTTGATGATGTAGCCCTAGTTATTGATGTATATTCATTTATTGGCTCTTTTTGATACACATATATTTGATGTATATCGCACACTCTTTGATGTATCATGACAACCATTTTTTGATATATATATGAGATGATTGAATACGACAATTATACTTATGATGTCTTATTTCTTGCTCATGCTTATATTTATGTATGCTTATGGATGTATTATGGATATGTCATGGATGGATGCAGATGTATATATGAGATGCTTATATGTTGGATGTTTCCTTTTTTATTCTTGTGATGTGATGTGATGATTATGCTTATGATATGATGTAACGTGATATGGATATTGATATGCAGGATGTATGTACTGCAATGTTGTCAATGACCTTTTTTTAATATCTTTTCTAATGATATGTGATGATTATGCAGTATGTATGCTATGAGATGTATGTTGATGGTTTGTGGATGTAGGATGAATGCATTTATATTATTATTTTTTTGTATGTCATGATACCAGGTTGGAAATGTTAGCATGGATAGAAGTACAAGAATGAGATGGATATTGATTATCCTATATTGGATATGTGATAAGATAGGATGAATGATACAACTTTGCTTCTCAGATTTAGGCTTAATTCATCATAACACTCCTTATTTTTGATATAGAAAATAGACACAATGCACCAAGGTATTAAAAACCAGGATGACATTGTATTTAATGCATGGAATTTGACTCTACAAATAGATAGGAGTATCCTTGTTCATACTTGACATACAAAAGCCTTGTTTGATTGTGTAAAAGAATAAAGCCATCGAAGTAAGGATACTAATACACAAAAGGTATGAAGAACCTATTATTTCTTAGTTGTTGTTTTACTTGAGAGTATCCCTGTACACACAAGGAAAATATTTGCCAAGGTTGTACTACAAAAATATCCAACAAGCATATCAAACAAAATCAATGATCAATGTAGCATTCCTTTCTCTCTAAATAATTTTTGTTGACATCATTTAGAGATCATCGAAATGAGCCAATAAGATAAATTATAAGAAAAGATCAAAATGAACAAATAGTCAATATTATTCATATATTTTTCCAAAGTGTTGTTTAGGGTGATTTCAAATGATGATGCCCATTGTAGGAAAGATATATTAGTAGAACATGTTATTGGAAATTTATTAATTATAACTATTTTAATAGGCCATTGATATAAATGTTAACCAACATGTTTGACCATGATCAAAACTCAAGACTTTTGTGTTTCGCAAATTGTTGTACCTGTTTCCATTTGTGTTTCCAAAGGTTGAAGGTGATGACCAATTTATTATGGATGAAAGTGAGATGGGACTAGTGGTTTTTGTTTTTTAATATTTCAACGTTCTTGAATTTTTGACATGTTTTTCAAGGTTGTTTTGGATTTCAAATATTTTCTAAATGTTTTAATTTTGAAGTTTTCCAATTTTTTTGTATTTTCCAAGGGTAGACCAAGATAACAAGACTTAAGAGGAACTAACTTAATGCCTTGAGGGCTCATCAAAGATGGTCTTGCCTACATATATGCGTAGAGACAACTTAGTTCAAATAAATTTTGACAATACAATTTATTATGACAGACTCCTAAAGGACTAACCTAAGCCTCAGAGGCTCATTGAAGATGGCCTTGCCTACATACATCTGCAGAGGCAACATAGTACAACTACTAGACCTAATAATGTTTTTAAATTTTTGATGTTTTAGACATGTTTATGAGGTTTTGACTTGATTTGGATGTTTTTGGGATTTCAAGATGATTTGGATGTGTTTGGTATTTTGAAACTTTACAAATGTTTTGATGTTTTTTGATTTTGACGTGTTTTTGAATGTTTTTGGGATTTTTAGATGTTTTGAATGTTTTTGATATTTTCAAGATGTTAAACGACTTAGGTGATATACAAGAATCCAATTCGATGACCATGTATAGGAAGATTCCCCCAAAATAGTGTTAGGTTACCTTGATATGAGCCGAATAAGATGAACTAGGGTTAGGACCAAATAGCATGGATAGATACTTATTGAACACCAAGCCATGGTAGGGATGCGAATGAATGAATGGAAGATGGATGAATACAAATTTATCATGAAATAGATGGAAGGTGAGAGTATTTGATAGATGATAGGTGGTACTTATTTACACAACACCTATTTGCCAAGTTTTCACCAAGGTACTTGTCTAAAGCGCCATTGAGGTGGTTTTTGCTAGAGGATGATTTTTCTCTTTACTACATTTATCCTTTTTCTATATTTTTGGATTTTTCTATTTTTTTTTACTCTTTTGATGTTTATACCCCTCATGGGCTATGCATAGAACCTTTTGAGATGCATGCTATTGATTGGATCTTGCAAGGGATATCCTTCAGGTGTTGTGAGTTGATAAGCTCCCAATCCATAACTTGTTGTGACAATGAATGGTCCCAACTAATTTGACTCAAATTTTCCCTTGCTATCCTGATCTAGCATATTCTTTTGATTGGCTCTTGCAAGGGATATCCTTCAGGTGTTGTGAGTTGATAAGCTCCCAATCCATAACTTGTTGTGACAATGAATGGTCCCAACCAATTTGACTCAAATTTTACCTTGCTATCCTGATCTAGCATATTCTTTTGATTTTCCTTTAAGAAAAGATCTCTAACCTAGAAGTGCCAACCTTTAATTTTATTGTTATAGCTTTTGTTGAGTTGGTTTTGGTACACTTGAAGATGATTGAGTTCTTCCAAGTGATGTTCATCTAACAGTTCCAACTCATTCAACCTTGACACTCTATACTCCTCATCTGTTTTTAGGTGTTGCAATGATATCCTGAATGAGGGGAGATCAAATTCAATAGGAAAGATGGCTTCATTCCCATAGACAAAGGAATAAGGGGTTGCACCAATAGGTATTTCAATGCTAGTTTTGTATGCCCATAGGATGGGGTTCAATTGTAGATGCCAATCTTGGCCAACATCATTTTGTATCTTCTTTAGGATTTTAATGATGGTTTTGTTAGAAGCCTCTAATTAGCCATTTCCTTAGGGGTAGTAGGGGGTTGAGAAATGGTGTTTGATATTAAATTGGTTACATAACTCTTTCACATCCTAGTTCTTAAAGGGTATTCTGTTATCTAATATAATGGCTTGTGGAACACCATAACAACAAATGATATAGTTGAGGATGAATTTCAAGATCTTCTTTTGATCTGTTAGGATTTATGACAATTGTGTGAATGAATGTTTATTTAATGTAAATGAGAGATTGAATGTCTTAAGATTAATTTAAAATTATTTTAAAAAGACAGTAAAATGATTAGCATAATAGAAATATGAGAACATAAAAGAGAAGACAAAGACACACATTGATTACGAAGTTCACCAATTGGCTGTCTTTGTGTCCTTCTCTAATGGAATGACCAATCCTTTAATTATACTCCAAAGGTCTTTACAATATCTCCTCTGATGATAAGGAAAAGAAGAAAATTCTCTCTCCTGAAAGTATAAATAGTCCTAGACTAAAGCCCTTGATACAGAGTAGAATAATCTCCCAATAATTTTCCCATCAATTTTCCCATACCTCCCTCCTAATTCACTCCCTTTAAATACCTTTTAAAATTCCATTTTAAGGCTTAACAAAATGATATAGGAAATCTTTACAAGATCATTATCCCATACACAAGGTGTGGTGCAATGGTAATTTTGAGTGAAATAGTAAATAGGGGGTCGACAGTTCAAACCACCGAACCCCTATTTTTAATACCTTATCCATTTTGGCTCTTATTTAAAATAAACAGTTGTCAAAAATGTATCAACGAACCCATTGGCTGCATTGGTAGAAGGTGTGAGTGATAAGAGGGAGGTCGATGACTCAAACTACCGCCCCTCTAAATAAAATTTGTTATAAACTAAATAGAAGTGGTGCCCGATGTATATTAGTGAGGATCTAGGGGTCCAATGGTGGAGCACGTGGCTTGTAGTTGGTAGGTTGGGGGTTTGATTACCCTAACCAATAATTTTTTAACAAACAATAGCGATCACAACTAGAGGGAGAAGATAATAAGGTGCCATTTGGCACCATTTCATTGGTCCACGTGGCATTCTCTGATTAACCAATCAAAGACACGCCATCTGCCACCTTGTTGACATGTGTCAACATGTGATTCACTATCACTTTCCAATCAGATGCTACATCATGTGAACTCACCCTGCCACGTGTCAAGTTATGGTGGTTCCATGTCAGCATACGACTTGACATGTTAGCATGCCGACATCATGTTGACGTCAGCCTCCAGTCAACCTCTTTCTATGAACTTGATTGCTTGTATCTTTTGTGTACGAGCCTGTTTTAGGTGATTCGAGTGGCGTTGGATTTGTGGTGACGAGCTCTTCAATGTGGTGCCATCCTTGCCTAATTTTGAAATGATCAATTTTTTGACCTAGCATCCTACATTTGGTACCTTTGTTTTGACCAAAATTTCACCAAGCATATCTTGAGTGTAAGAAGTCCTTTCAAGACAATTCAAGTTGCGTTGGGTTCATACTAAAGAGCTCTTCAACATGGTGTTGACTATCAGAGCATCTAGAACAATTACATTTTTTTTGAACATATCCACTTGGATCAGTCCTCCCACTGCAGAGCTTTTGGACCTCTGAAAGCTTGATTACACAAAAAGTAAGTGAGGGTATAGTTACCTCACTTTTCCAACCCCCATTCACTTTTCCTTGCTAAAATTCATTCCTTTCAATTCCACTCTGAGGTATTCAAAAACTCCTTTTCGTCAGGTTCTGAAATTCCTATCTAGGATGACATCTTCCTACAACTAGTTCATGTACTCAGGTGATAAGTCATCAACAAAAGGAAATTGAACATCAACATCCTCATCCAATATCATCGGAGGTTCATACAACTTCAAATTCTCAACATTAATCATTGAGTAGATATGCATATAAGGAGGTAGATTTAGGTGGAAGGCATTGGTACCGATCTTTTCTAGGATCTCACAGGGACCATACCTAATCGGCTTGAGCTTCTTACCTTCACCTTGCATTCTTTCTTTACTGATGTGTAACCAAACTCTATCACCAACCTGAAATTGATGATCAACACGATGCTTATCATGTCGGGCTTTATACTTTGCCTGGCTCTTCTCCAGTTGTGCTTCAACTACCTGATGGACTACTTGGATCTTTTGGATGAAATTCAGGTCCTTTTTTGCATCATGATGTCCATCTTTAACATGTTCCTTCTTGAAAGAAAAATCCATAGGTGTCCTTGGTAGATAACCGAAACAAGTCTCAAAAGGATATTTTTGAGTAGAAGAGTGTGTTGCATTGTTGTAAGCATGTTGCATTGAATGCATAATTTCATCCCACAACATAGGATGTTTACTGGAGTAACCTCTAAGAAGATGCACAACTTTAATGTACTAACCCTTTCGTGAAGTAAAAAAATTCTTAATTTTACACCAAAAAAGTAAAGATAATGAGTAATAAATCCATTGTAATAAAAAAAATTCTTTTCTTTTATTAAAAATATCAAAACATGATACAATATAATTCAAAATGTAATCATTTTATTTCAAATAAACATTAGAGTAAGAAGGCATACAAGTACATACATAGCTCATGGAGCTTTTGAAAAAATAGTAGTAAGAAGGTCCAATAATTTGTCCTTTCAAATCTTTGTTCTTCAGTCACTTGCTGTGGAGGAGAAGCATCACTCAGACACTTTTCTACCAAGCCATAGACTTATAATGTGGTCCCTGCACATCTATCATTCGATAGATATCCCTTACCTTTGACAAAGAGATTGGTAGAGTAACTGATATTATTAACCAACCGAGCATAGTGTTGTGTACTACATAACTAGATCCTGTGCAATATGACAACTCTCAAACTAGTATGTAATACGAGATCACAGTGAACTAACAGTGTAGTCTCAATCATCACATATTCTAAGTGGATGTCATACATTGCACTCCTTTGGAACAAGGGTATCATTCATTATGTTCTTGTTGTCACAGGGATTTTCACCTGCATGCAAAGCTGTAAAAATTTGCAATCCCGTGGAACATTGGACCAATTTCAAGTTGTGGGTACCCTATATGAAAGTAGACCTCCAGATTCTAGGCCGACTTCCTATTGAATCTTCTAATTAATTATGCATAACTTGTTTGGAAAAGAGAAAAAAGGCTTGAAATAAAACATGAATTGAAATCTAAAATTGGGTGATGCACCTAATTAACTTAAAGAGCACATACTAATTCACAACTGATCCCTTACAAAGCTTATTTTCACAACTTAGATTAGATAATTCAACTGCATCAATGATTCACAAAAAGGCCTCATAATTCATTCTTTATGAAGGAAAATGTTATTTTCACAACTTGAAGATAAGGATATATTAAAAGCACAATTTATGACCTGCAACTAAGATTGTTTCTTCATGTACATGCATTCACGAATGTGACAAAAATTTAAAGGTTTTCATGTCAAACACATTAAATTTGCATTCAAAACATTCATAAAACAAAATGCCTGAATCTAAGAAGGATAATGTTTAAAATGCAATGACGAAAGAAGGAGCACTCTTCAAATGATACTCTATGATAACCTGTAAAATCTGCTAAATGTCATAAAACTATGAAAACTGAGTTACATGAGGTCTCTTTGCTGAAGGCAAAGGCAAAAAACAAGAACTAGTGAAAAATGACTAAGTCATTTCACTTTATACAAAAAGCCTCCTCAAGGCATGAAGGTGAAACTAAAAGTCAATTTCAGTGTGAAAAATGATAACTCCAAAGCAATCTACGAGCAAAAATAAAAATCTCAAAAAGAAGGCCCAAACTCATGCAAAAATGAGTGCATTCAGGTTCAAACTCGCAATCAACTCGTAATTGACCCATAGAGCACTGAAATTGAAATGAAATTTCCTTAAAAAGTGGGTCCAAGCATGCAAAATCCACCTCGTTTATTTCAATCCACCCATGATGACAGGAACTCCATCTCTTCTATTTTTTTGCATAAGTAATAATCTCAAAAGAAACTCAAGTCTCATTCTTCATGGTGTACATAACACATCACTTTTCATTTTAACGTTTTGGCATGATAAATATTAAGGTAATTAATTACCATTAATATTTACTTGCAAAGCTTGTGTTATTTAAAAAAATCACATGCAAATCAAAGTAACGCTCCACTTAGAATATGTAAAAGCACCTCATAATTTTAATTCTCCACCTCCAAAGTCACGGGCCAAAAGGAGAATAATTAGGTCTATTGACTATGAAAGTCAAGACCATGGGAATTATTGACATGAAATGATTTTTCTTTAAAACACTAAAAAAAAACCCATTGATGAATTAGGGCAATCGAGTCAAAATAGTCAAACCCTAATGATATTGTCACTTTTCTTTGCTTGTTCAAGAACACTCTGTTGCACTGCTGGGTAGGGTTTGGAGCTAAAAATCACTATTTCCTATTCTTCCCTAGTTGATTTCTTGAAGATTCTGTTTAGAAATACTTGGGTAAGTATTATTTTGTTATAATTCCTACTCTATTTATCCATTCAAAGCCATTTTCAGACTTTATAGCTACAACTTTAGATGATTTTCTGATAACATTTTGCTCGCTTTATACACTGTTGACATTTTCAAGCCTTTGAGGTCGACATTTGAGGAAATATTGAAGCTGATCCATGTATTTGTATAAGCAAGAAGAGGTAAGCCTTCTTTTGCACAAATCTGGCTCTATGCTCATAATATTAGTTTCTATTGAATGAAAAGCCAATAGGCTATATTTGCTATTGGCTAGTCTATAAAGGCTGAGGATTTCACTGTATCTTGAAAATGTGTCTTTGTTCTCCTATAGCTTTGTAGCAAAGGCCAAGACTTCTAAGGATATCCAAATTTTTATGGCTAGGAATTCAAAAAGTTCTGTGTCTTCGATTTTTCTGTTTGTATTGTTGCAATGTAATGGCCACCATGAATTTTTGGGTATTTGTTACTCAACCTCCGTTGTTTTTCTTTGATTTTCCTGTAGCTTCATTAGAGAGCTCGGCTATGAAACTTGTAAACAAGTTGTTTATAAAAACAATGATAAATATGAAAGAAACCATATTTTTTCTTTTTAAGGTTGCAACCTCCTAGCTCAACTGGGTTTTTCTATTTTCCAATGTCTTCTATCAAGGGTTTCACTATTTATTCCATATAACCATATATTTCCTTTCATGATTAGTGCATAATATGACACCTTGTAAAAGGTTACTCACTGGCATGACTGTCTTTTATTACACTATTTTTCTTTATTATGATGAGTATCATAAAATATATTTGCACTTTTAGTTTTATACTGAACTAATAAATGTTGTCATTTTTCCCTCACTGTGAGTGCTTTTCTCCTTGATGATTTGATGATTGTTGTCCATCCATTGCACTGTACTCACTGGATTAAACCTCTTTTACTATTCTTGTCATTTTCCTACTAAAATCCCAATAACTTGTATAGATGACTACCCTCAAAATGAGTTTACTCTTTTATAATTTGTTCATTGCCCTACTGTAGTGATTATTCTCAAAGCACTAAATGCATTGCCCCAATTCATGACTGTTCTTGATATGATGCTCCTTTTCTGTTGAATACAAACCTGTTTCTTTAAGTCCCTTACAAACTATGAATGTACTTCAAAATTTGTTAGAAACAGTTTAAATGAATTGATGCCTTGTTTTCCCTTTAGTTGAAAGGGGCTCAATACCTCATTGAAATGTAAAAGTGAATGCAAGGTAGAGCTGAAACAAGATAACAATGATGTTGACGATCCTTCAACATGTTTACTTTTATATTGTTCTTCTGAATGATGAGCAAGAGGATGTTTTGCTAAATTTGTTTTCATCACAATGAATTAAAGGACGCTTTTATGGATTTCTCTTATTACAATAGTCCTTTCTTGATGACTATTCTAAATATTTGATGACTCTTATGTATTGATGATACATTGAAATGTTGCTTATATTATTGTTATGAGATGGGGTCAACCCTTGTGGGAGCCACATTTCTCACCACTCACAACAACATATGTTGATTGAAATGATCTAATTATACCTGTTCCTGCACACTAAACAAACATATTAGCAAAATAATTAAAGTTGAAAGCTTCAATTGAACTTTGTGCTCCCTGAACATCTGCCTTTCTTATGATTTAATCATATGGTGAATTCCTAATTGGATGTGCATTAAATTTCTATTGGTAATATAGGCATGAAGTAGGATGTGATTTATCATTGCTCTAACACCATCTTTTAACAATCTTGGAAGAAATCATGGAGCTTGGAGTTGAAACAATTCATCATTTCAACTCGAAGACTTTGACTAAAATGATTCATCATTATAAGCAATGATCAATCATTCCCCTCTTTCATGTTTACATTATCCTCAGTTGTGTAGTCTACAACCTTATTTTGTATTCATTATTTGATTATGAAAATCAAATTAAGTTACTCCCACGACTTGTGTGGAACTTTGGTTTTTACAATATGAATAAAACAACATTAGTATGCAATTTAATGATTTCTTCTATTACAAACATTTGCATAATCACACTGAAAATTCACAAGTAATCAGATTATGGAATAGAATGAATACTTTAGTAGAAATTTTGTACCTTTCAATGAAAAATGCAATGCAACTCTACCTATTTTGAGCTGTAGCTAAAAATAGGTAACAATTTGGTGACCTTTGTGGAGTGTTTGCCTACTAAACACCATAGACCAGTTATGTAGCTTATCCATTGGGCATGGAGTCCATTTTGTTCTCCTTTGACTTAGAAATCTTGTAACTCAGTTGCAAACCAAACAAATTGAAAGAAACTACTACAACTCTGTTTAAGATAGAGTTAGGAAACCACTGTGCAACATTTGCACTTTATTGAAAGCATGAAAAAATTGAAAAGAAATGTGCCATGGGGAACTTATTGAAATAAAAACTGAAACTAAAACTACACTACTATGTACAATTGCAAACTTAATGCTTAAAAGAACTGTTTGAGGTGAATCCCATTGACGGGGATTGGCAACACCTCACCATCTAGCCTTGAACATTGAAATGCGTTATTTTGTTTGCATTTAGTTATGATGTATGGGCCATCCCATATGGCATCAATTGTATGTTTAACAAGATTTCTCTTCAATTCATCCCATTTGAAAACTAAGTCACCCTCATTGAAGATCCTTGCTGTTGCTTTCTTGTCAAATGTTTTCTTCATCTGAGAATGATGAATTTAGAGCCTCTTGTAAGCCTCTTTCCTAGTTTCCTCCAACTCTGTCAATTGAGTGAGCCTGACTTGCATTGGCTACTCCTCAAGTAGTTCAAGTTCTTTTATGCAACTCAGAGTTGGTAATTTAATTGAAATAGATAATTTGGCTTCTTTTCCATAAACCAAAACATATGGTGAAAATCCTGTTGATCATTTTGTTGTAACTCTATTAGCCCAAAGGGATAATTTGAGCTTGTCATTCCATGACCTCTGATTATCTTCAACAGTTTTTTTAATGATTTTAATCAGATTATTATTCAAGTTGATTTATCCTGTCCATTACCCTGGGGGTAATAATTGGATGAAGTATTCAGATAAATGTTATTATTCACTGACCAATCTAAAAATTTTAAACCAATAAAGGCTAAGGCATTTTCAGAAATAATTGAATTAGGTGTACCAAACCTGGAAACCAAGTCTTGATAGAAATTCAAGATGAATTAATTTGCATATTTTAATGCAACCACTTCAGTCCACTTCGTAAAGTACTCTATGGCAGTCAAAATCCATTTGTGCCCAACACTCAAGGGTGGATTGATTGGACCTATGAAATCCAATCCCCATTTATCGAACAGTTGTTCAACTTGAATTGGATGAAGCAACAAGGCTTCAAGCTTCTACTTTCTAGAAAACATTGCACATTTACTGCACTTTCTCACATAAGCATGAGCATCTTTGAACAAATCTAGCTAATAGTATCTAGCCCTCATAATTTTTAGAGTTGTAGTACGTGGTGCAAAATGACATCTAGCAGGTCCATCATGGAATTCCTCAAGAATTCTTTCAATCTGATTTGGGTAAACACATCTGAGAAATACTCTATTGAAATATTTCTTATAAAGAACACCATCAATTTCAATATAGGGAATTGCTTGTAATTTGTAATGTCTTCATTTTGACTTGTCCATACCTTCTGGACAATCTCTAGTATGCAAGTAATGAATCATTTGATGGATCCAATCAGCTAAAGTAGCTGTAACAACAAATTATTCTTCAAAATTTAGGACTGTAGTAACTTCTTTACTGTTGTTCTCTTTGTTTTCTGCAAGCTTCTCGCACAAACCCTTACCTCTAACAAGCTTGGTAACCTTTATGTTGATGTCATATTCCATGACTTTGGTTATCCAACCCGCTCTCTTGTCATTACTATCTTTACTTAGCAGAAATTCTTTGATTGTTGGGTGAGCTACCAACAAATGCATCTTATTATTGGACAACATATGTCTAAATTTCTTGAGACTTCTAACTACAACAAGCACATGCTTCTCAACAAATGAATACCTGGTTTCATAATCATGTAAAACCTGACTAAAGAAAGCTATAAGCTACTCCATACCTTCATTATTTTACTGACAGAGCATTGCAAAGATGGTATCCACTCCCCCAAATGTGTGCAATATGAAATCCTTATCAAAATTTGGGTTGATAAGACTAGGGGCTGCTGCAAGTGCCTCTTTAATCTGCTCAAAACTATTCTTTTCTTCTCTCGTCCAGTTGAATTGAATGTTTTTCTTCAGCATGGTTGTAAGTGGTTGCAATAAAGTTGCAACATTGGGAATAAATCTCCTAAAGAAGTTTATTCTGCCTAGAAAACTCTGTAAACCTTTCTTGTGAGCAGGAAGTGGTAATGTTAGAATGGCTACAATACGTTCTGGATCAATAGAAATGCCATCTTTAGAAATAATATAACCCAAAAGTTTACCTTCGTGAACAACAAAGATGCTCTTTTTTGGATTCAAGGAAATTCCATACTCTCTGCATCTTTCAAATTTTTTTCTAAGATGTCAAAGTGTTCATTATCATTTCGTGAGAAAACAGTGATATCATCTAAATAAACAAGAACAAAATTATTTATCAAACCATGGAGATCCATATCCATTGCTCTCTAAAAGGTTGCTCCCACATTTGACAATCCAAATGGCATTTTTCTATAAGCCAGAGTACCCCACTTGGTGGTAAAGGCTATTTTGTACTGTTCCTCTTCCTTAACCAGAATCTGGGTATACCCTGAATAACCATCCAATAATGAAAATCTTTCTGATCCTAAAACAACCTGCAATATCTGCTCCATCAAAGGTAATGGATAGTGATCTTTGAGTGAAGCTCTGTTTAAATCACAAAAATCCACACACAACCTTATTTCTCTACTCTTCTTCATGATAGGAACCAATTTGGAAACCTAAGAGGTATGCTTTATTGGAAAGATAATACTACCTTCAACCAATTTGTTCAACTCTGTTTTCATCAAGTGCTCCAGCTTAGGATTCAGGGGCCTCTACTTCTATCTGACTGGTTTCGAATTGGGCTCTAACTCAATCATATGTTGAGCCAACTCAGGATTAAAACCCTTGAGGTCTCCATACTGCCAGGCGAATATGTCATTGAATTCTTGGAAAAGTAGGATGAAGGCGTGTTGTTCTTCTTTGGTACAGATTTAGCCAAGCTTATCTTTAAATATTTCAACTAGTTCAAAATGATCCTCCTTCACTGTAATGTTGGATTTATCTCTTCTAACCTGATCGTCAGTGTTGAAAATTGATTCAATGGTAACCAACCCCTTAGGTAGTTTATTTGTTTTCAACTGCAAAATATGGTCCTCATATTGTTGTTCAAGTTTCTATTGATTAGCAGCATAAAATTCTTCTTCTTCAATTAGAAAACTAATGATTTTTTGATTGTTGTCAATTTTTTTCCAACTGACAGTATTATTAAGTATAGATGGTCTTACTACCACCTTGACATATTGTTGTACCTCAATGTTATGTATATCAGTAAGTATATCATACTGTGAGCCTATGGCAACTAATCTATCTGCTTCCTTATTCTGATTTATGGGAATTGACAACAAATTAAAAGCATTAAAATTTTCAATTAAGTCCTAGGTTCTGTGCTTATATAACTTTATCAAATCATTCTTGGTCACATTTTGATTTCTTACTTGATTTGCAATCAATTATGAGTCACCATAAGGCTATAGACACTTGATACCCCTTTTCCTGGCCCATTCCAAGCCATGGATCAGTGCTTCGTACTCAACCACATTGTTCATGCAACTAAAAGCAAATTTAAATGTTGAATAATATCTAGCTCCTTCAGGTGAGACGAGCATCACACCTCCACCAGCACCTATCTTACTCCTCGAACCATCAAAAAATAGCTTCCAAAGCTGATTGTCTTGTTGATCAGGCTGCACTTCTTCTTCAATCAGGTTTGGAACTATCACATCGGGCTCTTAAATCATATAAACACCCAATCCTACCTCGTCCATGAGATTAAAAGGATCAATCTCATGATCTTCGACTACCCACTCATCAAGGTTCATGACGGGTATGCATCCAATTGGTGTACTAGAGTCTAAGGTCATGGGTTGATCTTCCTGACCATGGACAACAAGGTTGGCATTTATTGCACTAGGTACATATAGCTCTAAATGGTCTTTAGCCTAGATTTATAACTTAATGGTCACCTTTGTACCATATCTGGTTCTAAAAAACATGTGAGACCAGTCAGAAGATAAATACCCCCTATCTTAGTAGTGAAATCTCTAGACAAGCACATGCCAAAGAATGGCAGCAAGTCTATAACATATATGTCCTGCAAAACTGAGAAATTGGGGCAAGCGTGCAGAGTAAGAGGTAGATTCTTGATCATTCCTACAGATTGAATGGCTATACCATCTACTTGTATGACTCCTTTTGAAAGGGGCTCATACACTAGACCTAACTTATCTGCTAAACTCTTTGGCATTACGGAACTGCTTGCGCTGGAATCAATCATAAAATTATGGACTAGGTTGTTACCTATAATCAAAGTGACATATAAGGGTGGTGGTTTTACCTCCTAAACATAATGCTCTCTCTTAACCTCTGAAGTGTTGGCTAGAACCCTATGCTGCTCAATGATAGGCTCCTAAAAAACTAATTTTTGGCTAAAGCTTCTTGCAGGCTTTCTTTCTGCCTGGGAAGATGCAAAGCATCTAACATGGTCATGCTAACAATGGCTTTCTTCATATGATCAACAATATTGAAAGCCGGGGTACTAACCTTATGTTGTACTTTCAAAACAACAGGCTCTTCTTATGTTGTTTGAGGCTGAGGTTGTGCCTTATGTTGTTCCTTAGCTACTATAGTCTGCTGTCTTGGAAAAATTTGAACATTTTGAGCTAAAGCATGTTGATTTTTCCCCTATTGGGCTATAGGAAATTGATCTTTCTGTTGAATAGCTTGCTATTTATATTTTTCTAGCTATTGTACATTAGGAACAAATTGCTATCTCAAGTCAACAACCCTCTTTTTTGACCTCGTGTTCGCTGCAACAGATGTAGTAGACTAGTTTTTCCCTTGTGCATGATTAACACCACAAAATTCGTTGCCTTGCCAGTTCATTATGGAAACATCAAACTTGTTCTACTATGTTTGATCATCTGGTTGATTGCCAACCTCCTTTTGTGTTTTCTCAGAAGCAACAAAACTATTTTGCACCATAAGCACTTGATTAACTACCTCGTTCAGACAAGTAGCCTGATTATGAGGCTGATTACAGGGATAACACCATATGTAATCTTGCGCCAAGTTGTTATGGCTAGGTACAAGCTCTTTAGAAGAGCTGGAAACAGTCTGATTGAAAGGATGATTAGACCTAGGATTAAAATTTCTTCGCTGTCCTTGGTAGTCATCCTGATAAGGTAGTCTATTTGACTGAAAGAGGAGTTGATAGGGTCTGAAATTTTGGCCTTGCTAGTTTTTAAGGCTTACTAAATTGTTACTAACAATCTACAATATTTTTTGCATAACTTCCTGATTGTTTATTTGCTACTATAAATCATTTTCCATTTTCTATTGAGCACCCTTAAGCTCTTGTAATTCTGAATTGACTGGAACAACGTAGTTTTGAGTAGCTATTTGGGAACTAAAAGCTAGAACAATAGGTAACGAGGCTATAGGAGGTACTTGAATGGGTATTAATGGATGAATATCTAGGAAAAAAGGCATAGGAGGCCTGGGTGAAATCTTACCAGCCTATATTAAGTTATTTTCAGCTCTAATAGCTATCTCATAGGCTACTGGCATAGTTACTCCTCCATAGATTAGATCAAAAGTGCAATATCATTGTTAATATCTCTAAGATAATACAAAAAAGCATGATCTGGTGTAGGCCTTACCATGACTGGAATTTTGTTCCAAGTTATTTGGAATCGAAAGTTAAAATATATCATATGTTCTTGTGGGACTCTCTTTCGTCATTTGCTCAACTAGAGATAGATGATCAAATATGTCAGAAAATTGCTTGCTTAACTTGTCTCCCAAGTCATCCCACGATGCAAAAAAATTCACCATTAAGGCTCTGAACCATTGGAGTGCCTTGCCTTTAAACAAGGCTGCTAAAATCCTCAACGCCACGTTCTCTTCTGTAACATGATGAACTCCACAAAGTAAAGCTACGTCTCTTATGTGTTCAATTGGCGTAGTTTGATCTTCGCCTGTAAACTAGGAAAATTTTTAAGTGTAGCTACCAGTATGTCATCGTGTTGAGCCAAATTCAATGGGCTACCCCCATTAAATGGAACAAAAGCATGTACTCTAGCCATTAGGGCTGCTTGTGGTACAGGATGTACTACTAGAAAAATAGCTATAGAACTAGAAGACCTGAGACTGGGAGGTGTAGAATGAGATCTAATATTTGATCATGATCATGATCGTGATCTTGATCTACTCAATCTCCTTCTTGTTGTTCTGCCTCTTCTCTTTGGTGAAGATAGATGTAGGTATTCAAACAAATCAACACTTCCTCTTGTCTGAATGTTTCTCATAAGCTATTTGCACTTGATCTGCTAGAAATTAAGAACGGGTCACCAGGTATATGATACTTTAATCTCTAAAGGCCTGAAGAATTGTTGTATACACCAGAACAATAGCTTGAAACTGTTGAATTCTTACTCTAAACTGTGATTAGAGTCCCATTGGGCATGCAAAAAACTGTTGTCACAGGGATTTGCACCCACATGCAAAGTTGTAAAACTTTGCAATCCTATGCAACATTGGACTAATTTCAAGTTGTGGGTACCCTATATGAAAGTAGACCTCCGAATTGTAGGCTGGCTTCCTATTGAATCTTTTGATTAATTATGCGTAACTTGTTTGGAAAAGGGAAAAAAGGCTTGAAATAAAACATGAATTGAAATCTAAAACTGGGTGATGCACCTAATTGATTCACAACTGATCCCTTACAAAGCTTATTTTCACAACTTAGATTGGACAATTCAACTGCATCAATGATTCACAAAAAGGCTCGATAATTAATTCTTTATGAAGGAAAATGTTATTTTCACAACTTAAAGATAAGGATATATTAAAAGCACAATTTATGACTTGCAACTAAGATCGTTTCTTCATGTACATGCATTCATGAATGTGATAAAAATTTAAAGGTTTTGATGTTAAACACATTAAATTTGCATTCAAAACATTCGTAGAACAAAACATCTGAATCTAAGAAGGATAATGTTTAACTTGCAATGACAAAAGAAGGAACACTCTTCAAATGATACTCTAAGATAACCTATAAAATATGCTAAATATCATAAAACTATGAAAACTGAGTTACATGAGGTCTCTTTGCTAAAGGCAAAGGCATAAAACAAGAACTAGTGAAAAATGACTAAGTCATTTCACTTTATACAAAAAGCCTCCTCAAGGCATGAAGGTGAAACTGAAAGCCAATTTCAGTGTGAAAAATGATAACTCCAAAGCAATCCATGAGCAAAAATAAGAATCTAAAAAAGAAGGCCCAAATTCATGCAAAAATGAGTGCATTCAGGTTCAAACTCATACTCAACTCGTAACTGACCCATAGAGCATTGAAACTGAAATGAAATTTCCCTAAAAAATGGGTCCAAGCATGTGAAAGCCACCTCGTTTATGTCAATCCTCCCATGATGACAAGAACTCCATCTCTTCTATTTTTTTGCATAAGTAATAATCTCAAAAGAAGCTCAAGTCTCATTCTTCATGGTGTACATAACACATCACTTTTCATTTTAACGTTTTGGAATGATAAATATTAAGGTAATTAATTACCATTAATATTTACTTACAAAGCTTGTGTTATTTAAAAAAACCACATGCAAATCAAAGTAATGCTCCACTTAGAATATGTAAAAGCACCTCATAATTTTAATTCTCCACCTCCAAAGTCATGGGCCAAAAGGAGAATAATTAGGTCTATTGACTATGAAAGTCAAGACCACGGGCATTATTGACATGAAATGATTTTTCTTTAAAACAATAAAAAAAAACCCATCGATGAATTAGGGCAATCGAGTCAAAATACTTGAACCCTAATGATATTGTCTCATTCACTTTTCTTTGCTTGTTCAAGAACACTCTACTGCACCGACATGTAGGGTTTGGAGCTCAAACTCACCATTTCCTATTCTACCCTAGTCGATTCCTTGAGGATTCTGTCTAGAAATACTTGGGTAAGTATCATTTTGTTATAATTCTTGCTCTATTTCTCCATTCAAAGCCATTTTCAGGCTTTATAGCCATGACTTTAGATTATTTTCTGATAACATTTTGCTCACTTTATACACTGTTGACATTTTCAAGCCTTTGAGGCCGACATTTGAGGAAATCTTGAAGCTGCTCCATGTATTTGTATGAGCAAGAAGAGGTGAGCCTTCTTTTGCACAAATCTGGCTCTATGCTCTTAATATTAGTTTCTGTTGAATGAAAAGAAAATAGGTTGTATTTGCTACTAGCTAGTCTATAAAGGCTGAGGCTTTCACTGTATCTTGAAAATGTGTCTTTGTTCTCCAATAGCTTTGTATCAAAGGCCGAGACTTTTGAGGAAATTCAAAATTTTATGGCTAGGAATTCAAAAAGTTATGGGTATTCGATTTTTCTGTTTGTATTGTTGCAATGTAATGGCCACCATGAATTTTTGGGTATTTGTTACTCAACCTCAGTTGTTTTTCTTTGATTTTCTTGTAGCTTCATTAGAGAGCTCGACCACGAAACTTGTAAACAAGCCGTTTATAAAAATAGTGATAAATATGAAAGAAACCATATTTTTTCTTTTTAAGGCCGCAACCTCCTAGCTCAACTGGGTTTTTCAATTTTCCAATGTCTTCTGTTGAGGATTTCATTGTTTATTCCATATACCCATATATTACCTTTAATGATTAGTGCATAATATGAAACCCTATAAAAGGTTACTCACTGGCATGAATGTCTTTTATTACATTGTTTTTTCTTTATTATGTTGAGTATCATAGAAGATATTTTCACTTTCAGTTTTATATTGTACTAATAAATGTTGTTATTTTTCCCTCACTATGAGTGATTTTCTCCTTGATTATTTGATGATTGCTATCCATCCATTGCACTGTACTCACTGGATTAAACCTCTTTTACTGTTCTTGTCATTTTCCTACTAAAATCCCAACAACTTGTATAAATGACTGTCCTCAAAATGTTTACTCTTTTATCATTTGTTGATTGCCCTGTTGTAGTTGTTCTCAAAGCACTAAATGCACTACCCCATTTCATGACTATTCTTGATATGATGCCCCTTTTCTATTGAATACAAACCTATTTCTCTAAGTCCCTTACAATCTATGAATGTACTTCAAAAGTTGTTAGAAACAGTTTAAATGAATTGATGCCTTGTTTTCCCTTCAGTATAAAGGGGATCAATACCTCATTGAAATGCAAAAGTGAATGCAAGGTAGAGTTGAAACAATATAACAATGATGTTGATGATCCTTCAACATGTTTACTTTTATATTGTTCTTCTGAATGATGAGCAAGAGGATGTTTTACTCAATCTGTTTTCATCACAATGAATTAAAGGCTACTTTTATGGATTTCTCTTATTACAATAGTCCTTTCTTGATGACTATTCTGAATATTTGATGACTCTTTTTTATTGATGATACATTGAAATGTTGCTTATATTATTATTAGTTGGTCTCAACCCTTTTGGGAGCCACATTGCTTACCACTCACAACAAAATTTGTTGATTGAAATGATCTGATTATACCTATCCCTGCACACTAAACAAATAGATTAGCAAAATAATTAAAGTTGAAAGTTTCCATTGAACTTCATGCTCCCTGAACATCTGTCTTTCTTATGATTTAATCATCTGGTGAATTCCTGATTGGATGTGCATTACATTCTATTGGTAATATAGGCATTAAGTATGATGTGATTTATCATTGCTCTAACACCTTCTTTTAACAATCTTGCAGGGAATCATGGAGCTTGGAGTTGAAACAACTTAGAGGCACTGGAGACACAACAACTCGAAGACTTTGAGTAAAAATGATTCATCATTATAGGCAATTATGAATCATTCCCCTCTTTCATGTTACATTATCCTCAGTTGTGTAGTCTAGAACCTTATTTTTTATTCATTATTTGATTATGAAAATCAAATTAAGTTACTCCCACCATTTGTGTGGGACTTTGGTTTTTACAATATGAATAAAGCAAAATTACTATACAATTTAATGATTTCTTCTATTACAGACATTTTCATAATCACATTGGAAATTCACAAGTAATTAGATTCTAGAATAGAATGAATACTTTAGCAAAAATTTTGTACCTTTCAATAAAAAATGCAATCCAACTCTACCTGTTTAGAGCTGTAGCTAAAAATAGGTAACCGTTCTATTGAGGGTCATCTATCACATACACTATTCAGGGTCGATTTGACTTAGGGCCATCTTACACTACACATAGGTTTTTATCCTTCAATGGATAATATGTATCCCATACATCCTACAACATAATAAACTACTAGAAATGAATCAACATAACAAGTAATTCACGAGTTCCCTTCCATACTGGAATATTTATCCTAGGAGTATCACAAGCTCTTCTGAGTTAATCTAACAACTTAGTTGGTTGAACTTTACTTGACTCTAGCCTTCATTTCAACCTAGTAAATAGTAACTAATGCAAATAGTATTCTCCTACTATGGAGATCATACAAACAATGTATAAAACAAGCAAGATGCATCATTTTCCTTTTTCAGAATACAAACAGATGCATAGACAGAAAATACTTTTCAAACAACATATAAATCTTGTAAAAGAATAGTAGAATATCCCATGGCTGTATATGCTTTTCCCAATAAAAGACAATGCAACCTTCACTTTTAGATTATTCTAGCAATCCCAACACCTCAAAAATTAGTATCTAAACTGATGTATCCTTTGGGTTGAATACGTTTCTCTCCAAATTAAAGGTAATTCTCAAAAATGTGAACACAGTTTGAATATTAAGGTCACTCAAAATTATGATGAATGACTATATAAAATATCCCTCAGATTTATGATGATTGGCTGTTATGAAATGTCACTCATACAATATACATATGACAAATAACATAGACTGGTGATAATAAGTTGTGAGTGAAATGAAATGAAAAGAGTAAAGTAGAAATATGAATGAGTGAATTGGTGCAAAATAAGAGAGTTGGGAAACTATTTATAGTGAACCCAACCTCCCTATTTCCTACAATCATGGCATGTGGTTTGCCACCACTGCTGTTTGAAACATTCAAACCAAAAGGTGGCGAAATTCCCTTCCCTACACAACATTCAACAAGGTGAGTCATTCTCCAATCTTTGATAGCATAGTGAAGACCAATTCCAAGCACATGGAGAAATTATGTCAATCGACACCTACAAGATTGTTCTTAGATGTGGCACCAATTTCATATTATGGCGGGTCTTTAAGAAAAAGTCATTGTAAGTTTTAGAACACATAGCCTTCCCACAAGCTGAGTCGACAAGCCTCTTTAATTGTGTTGGATTTTATTTTGACTCAATCATGGTTAAAACACCTTACAATTGTTTTTTTCTTACGCGCATATCTCCAAGCCGCGCGATTTGTTGTGCTTGTTCCAGTTTCAAATATTTAGCCACAATACATTATGCGCTTTGATTTATTTCCAACTTCTAATGTTCAAATATATTTTGATTCAAAATAATTCATTTCCAATAGTTTAAATGATGAAAATATAATCAAATAGGAAATAATACGATTTCCCTAAGTTCAAAATGATGAATATTTAATTGAATAGGAAATAATATAATTTCCCAAAGTTGTATGATTTAATATTTAATCAATTAGGAAATAATTTGATTTCTAAAGTTGAGAGATTAATATTAAATCAATATAGGAAATAATTCGATTTCCAAATATGAGACTATATGAAATGTATATTATATTATATACATATTTATAGTCCCTAAATAATACACACAAATACACACACACACATATTTAAATACCACGGTATAATATATATATTTATCCCACTACCCATATATATATACATATGTATATATATGTATATACATATGTATATATATGTATATACATATGTATATATATGTATATATATATATGTAAATTAGTAAGGAAGAAATAATAATAATATTAATATCCACATAATGTAGGATGTGTGCATATATACATATATACCTGTATATACCTCTATATACACGTATGTGTAGGTATACCATATCGATGCATCCATATGAGCATGTCCATCAACCAACGTATGCTTGTATTGATATGTATATACATATGGATATGTGTATATACTATATATATGTATATATGTCCACTTCTGATAGACTTAAATCCATTTACGTTACCATCATAGAGATAGGTGGTAAGTGTGGTATCTCTATACATTTTCATTTACGTGTCAATAGTTCCCCCTGACACGTATGTGCATACATATAAACATACTTTCACCTACATCCCTTCTATCCATGTGATCATAATATCACAAGGAAGATACATAGATAAACATCACTCATAAAAAGCACAGAAAAGTAGATAAGACTCCTAATGCAAACATATAAGCTAAGGATGACTTACCTATAACTGACACAATTGACTTAGTTCACTCAATCCAAGGTGATGTGTGTGTATGCTTAGATAGTTCACTTTACCGGTTAACCGATCAAGCTCCTCTCCTAAGTTATACTTCCCCTCTGCCTAGAGGAATGGTTCATATACCTACATCCACTGACACATGTTCTTGACAGTCAAATGTTCATAACATAAGTAGTATATATAAACATCTCAAAAGTTAGGATATTCACAATTCAGTAACCTTATAATGTAATATTTCACCATGGATAACATCAATTGAAGCAACATTAAATGAGACAATCATTAAATGTGAAAACACTCATATTGATAATAAGGAATAACATATTTTATTCATCCTTTGAATTCTCTTTACAATCATTTTACCTTATGCAGTACTAATAAGTAGTAGCTATACAATTAGGGTGTAACATAATCCCCCCTTATGAATCATCATCCTTGATGACCTAATGTATTATTTAAAACATAAAAATCTAATTCTACATTTATTATTCATTCTCAAAAGCTTTGAGATTTTCTAGAAATTTCTATTGAATTTCTGCATAATCCTCCCAAGTTGCCAAGTCTTCTGTGTACTGATCCCATTGGACTTTGCACTGTGAGACATCCTTGTTACGTAAGTGAAGCTTACATATTTCTTGCACCTTTTCAGGCTCGAGAGTTACTACTTTGGGATCCTTTACCTGTAAAGCAGTTCAATCAATTACATGACTATCTCCTAGTATATACTTTTTAAGATAGGACACATGGAAGACAAGCATTTTGGAAAGAGCTGGTGGAAAAGCGATTTGATAGGCTATAGGATTCACTTCCTCTAGAACTTCAAAGGGTCCAACATAACACATGGCTAACTTAGAAGACTTTCCAAATTTAATGGAGCTCTTGTGAGGCTTTACTCTCAAAAGTACTTTGTCACCTAAAGAAAAATTATGGGGCACTCTTTTAGCATTAGCATAACTTTTCTATCGACTGTTAGCTTCTACTAACCTTTGCTTAATAACCTTCACTTGCTCATCCATTTCTACTAACATTTCTGGTCCAAGACTTACTTGATCCTCAAGTTTATCCCAACTTATCGGAGTTCAACACTTTCGACCATACAAAGCTTTGAAAGGAGCCATCTTTATTGTAGAATGATATGAGTTATTGTAAGTAAATTAAACTAAAGGTAAGTAATATTCCCACTTGTATTGTTGATCCATGCAATACACCCTAAGTAGGTCCTCCAATACCTGGTTTACCCTTTCAGTTTTCCCATCTATTTTTGGATGATATGCTGAGCTAATATTTAACTGAGTCCCAAGTGCAAAAAACAAGGTTTTCCAAAACTTAGAAGTGATTCGTGCATCCCTATCAGAAATAATCTTTTTAGGAATCCCATGCAATCTAAACACTTCTTGCACAAAATTTCTTGCTACGACTAGTGCTCCATCAGTTAAGTTCCCTAGTATAAAATGTGCCACTTTTGTGAGCTTATCCACTACTACCAGTATGGCATTGTGTTTATTCTTATACATAGGTATTCCCTATACAAAATCCATACTTATAACTTTCCACTTCCATTTTGGTATGTCATGTGAGTATAACATACCAGCAAAATGATGATGTTCAACTTTCACCCTTTGACACTCAAGTCACCTAGCCATAAAACTAGTGGCATCTCCTTTCATTCCATTCCAGAAGTATAATGGTTTCACATCAGCCATCATTTTGGTCACTCCTGGGTGTCCTAAATATGGTGCTTCATGAATTTCCTTCCATACCAAATTTCTCAATTCCTTCACATTGTGTACATACATTCTGCCTTTGTACCTAAGTAATCCACTAGGTTCAAATTGAAAACCTTCATACCGAGGATCTTGAGGATTATCCTTAAGTGTTTACTTAACTTGTAAGTAGTACTCATCCTCTTTGCATTTATAGAGTACTTTCCCTTTGAAATCGGTATGAATTGCTACTATTGAAGCAATGTGACGTCTCCAACTTAATGCATCGGTGACCCAATTTTATTTTCCCTTGATATAACTGATATTAAAATCATAGTCAGATATCAACTCCAACCATCTCCTATGTCTGGCATTCATATTTGGTTGAGTAAAAAGATACTTCAACCCATTATGATCAATTTTCAACTCAAAGGGTTTTCCCAACAAATAGTGTCTCCCCATTTGTAATGCATGAACTACAACTGCCAACTCTAAATCATACAAAGCATAATTAATTTCATATGTTTTCAACTTCCTAGATTCATATGCAATCAATTGTCCATCTTGCATTAGTACACCACCTAACCCTTCTCCGCATGCATCAGTGATAAACGTGAAAATTCTTTCAGGATCTGGTACTTTTAGGATAGGTGCGGTGGTTAGCTTCTCTTTGAGTAGGTCAAATGATTTTTGGCACTTTTCATTCCATTCAAATCTCTTCCTTTCTTGTGCAAATAAGTTATAGGAAAGACAATCTTAGAAAATTTTGCAACAAATTTCTTGTAATATCCCGCCAATCCCATAAAACTTCTCACTTTTGACACGTTTTTGGGTATAGGCCACTGAATAACTGCCTTAATCTTTGGTGGATCTACTACAATTCCTTCTATTGAAATCACATGGCCTAAATAATGTACTCTCTTTTGGAAGGATGTACACTTGGACAATTTTCCATACAACGTGTGCTCTCTTAACCATTGTAGAAACATTTAAAGATGCTTGAAATGTTCTTCTTAATTTCAAGAATAAATTAAAATGTTGTCTAGAAATACTAATACAAACTTGTCCAGGCAATCCCTGAACACACTATTCATAAGATTCATGAATGCTATTGGTGCATTTGTTAAACCGAATGGTAAAACAATGAACTCATAGTGTCCATACCGAGTTCTAAAAGTAGTTTTAAAGATATCTTCATCTTTAACCCTTAATTGGTGATATCCAGACCTCAAATCTATCTTTGAAAATATAGCTGAATCTCTCATTTGATCAAAAATATCGTCAATGCATGGTAGTAGATATTTGTTTTTAACTGTATCCTTGTTAAGCATACGATAGTTGATACACAACCACAATGTTCTGTCTTTTTTCTTGACAAATATAATAGGTGCTCCCCAAGGTGAAACTCTTGGTCTTATTAGTCCCTTTGACAACAATTCATCTAATTGTGTCTTAAGTTCCATAAGTTTTGTGGTGGTCATCCTATAGGGTACCTTGGATATAGGTTCTGATCCGGGAACTAAATCAATAGATAAATCAAACACTCTTTTTGGTGGTAATCTTGGTAACTCATCAGGAAATACATCTAAAAATTCCCTCAAAATGGGATACTTCTCCATATTTGACTTTCCAGTTTCTTTAATTTCCCCATCTTCTAAATCTTGTAGACTTTAGTACTCAAAATTTTCACTATCACGCCCAAACTCTTCAATCTTTATAGCAAAGAGTTTACACACTTTATTCTTAGCTAAATCTTAAGTTGCATTGCTGTAATTTATCAAACCTTTACCTCTCTAAGTATTTCTTGGATTTTAACTTGGTTTCCACAGTCATCTAGACACTCAACAGTCTTGGCTTTACAATCTACTATGGACGTATGCCTTCATAACCAACTCATTCCTAGGATAACATCATATGGTCCTAGAGGTGTGACATAAAGGTTGACTTCAATAGCAAAACTAGGTAGCTCTATCCTAGCCTCAAACAAACATTGATACACTTTTGCTCTTGTATTATTTGCATATTCTACATTCCATGTGATTTCCATGTGCCTTGCCTTCCTAGATAATTGATTTTCTATTCTATGTGATAAAATTTTTAGTAGCACCCATATCAATTAGAATAGAAATAGGCAAGCTAAACAAAGTACCTAGTGTTTCAATCGACGTCATTTGGTAATTAGCTTGTCGATCATATACAACATGTATCCTCTATTGAAACATAGCCTGCTGAGTGGGCATTGAGTTGCCATATGGTTGGGAACCAAAAGTTTTATTAGGACATTTCCTTGCATAATGATCCCCTTTACATAAAAAACAACCTGAAGGAAGCCCTCTTTTCCTAGTGGCTACTCTAGACTTATTATTACCTTCACTAGCTCTGCTAGTGTTACCAAAACTTGGATTATTTCTTTTACGATCTCTCTTGAACTCTTTTCCATTAAAGTGATATTTTTTCCCTTTTGGCTTGGCAACATTCTGAACAGGTTCCTCCTTTTTAGGATCTATCTTGTTGGAAACTTCAGTATCCCTCTTATGCTCCTTCCTTTCATGTCGATTGGAATCTTCCTTAAGCTTTTGTTCTTGCTTGATGGCTTTTTCGTATACAAGATCCATTGTGGTTGGACCATGCATATCTAATTCTCCATCAATTTTTCTATTGAGTCCCAAAATGAATTTCTTGATGTGGAAACACTCATCCTTGTGATATATAGGAATATAGAGAAGAAGTTAGGTGAACTTCACCCAATATTCATGAATTGTCATGGTCCCTTGCTTCAATTCTTGGAAATCTGTTAGTTTCTGATCATAATATAGCTATGGTAACCATATTTTGTGAAAAATTTCCACAAATTCTCCCCAAGTTAGTTTCCATGAACTTATGTTAATCTCCAGTTTCTTGTTCATCCACCAGTTAGAGGCTTCGCCTGCTAACTGATATGCAACCCACACTGCTTTGATCACTTCATCATAGTTCCTTATCTCAAAGTATTTTTCCATCTGCCCAAGCTAGAATTCATCTTCATCTCCTCCAACGCTACCATCAAACTTTGGTGGGATTATTTTCTTCATATCCCTTGAAAATTCGGTGGATACAATCTTCTTTTTCCTCTTGATGGATGGTGTGGGTGATTTTTCTTTATCATGGTTTTGGTTTTCATTTTTCCCATGAGATGAAATTTATCCTTCTAGATTATTTACATGTATTTCATTCTCTACCCCATCCACAACGTTTTCTTTTTCAAGAGTTGTTAGCCTTACTAAAATTTGATTGAGCCTAGCTTCCATTCCAGTAGCTCCTTGTTTACCATCCTGGCTAGTTCTGAGAATAGTTTGCATCCTTTCATACGTCCTCACCATGATTTATATTATTGATTTAACCCAAATTTTTTATTAATGTTAGCCTAATTATGCGACCAATTAACTCTATGGAAAGTATAAAAATACACATTCACATGAACACAAGTATTTCGTAAAAGATCAAGTATATATTTATTTTGATAAACACAGTTTTATTCATACTATAAGGATTTTCAATATCTTGTCGGTTCCATTGATTGACTATTTAGATAGTCAAGGGGAGAGTATCCTTCTGATTCAATCTCAGACACATAACTTAAAGGAGTGTAACCTACAAACTGAGAAAATTGTTGTTCTGTATCTTTCTGTTCATCTCTCATTTGTTCGTATCTATCCCAAAAAGGATAATAACCATCAAATTTATTGTTTGATACATAATTGCAAGAATTAATGTCAATACGGTGTTCAACGACAATGTAGTCTACATTTTTCAAAGACATTTGTTCATGAGACCATTTCTCGACTAGTGGTGTCCTTGGTGTATATACCTCAAACTCTTTACTCAAATAAATTGATATCACTTCATCTAATGGTAGAACCCTAGGATCCCTAAAGATAAATGTAGGGCTAGAACTTTCTTTAGAAGGAATGTCCCTAGAAAGTGGTAATGATTGTGACTTTTCAGGTGATATAGCTAGTAGGTAATTGTACATTGCCTTCATCCTCATCTTCCTCTTCACATCGTTGATCTGAGAAAGTGCATGACTAAAAGTTTTGGTATCACTCAACCATATAACATTATCATAGTTGGTTCCTTTAATGGTTCTAATGATGGCTTCTTCTTCCTTCTTTTCCTTAAGGTAATGTTCATTTCCAACTACTGACTTTCGAGTTGTTAATCTGAGACGCACCATCCTAACACAAGATTTTTTTAGAACATTAGATAATCTTGGAGAGGAAAAATGATGAGCTTATAGGTCCAAAAGTTAAACCTGGTATCTTTGATGCCACATGTAATGTACTAACCCTTTCGTGAAGTAAAATTTTGTTAATTTTACACCAAACAAGTAAATATAACGAGTAATAAAGCAATTGCAATAAAAAAAATTCTTTTCTTTTATTGAAAATATCAAAACATGATACAATATAATTCAACAAGTAATCCTTTTCTTTCAAATAAACATCAGAGTAAGAAGTAATACAAGTACATACATAGCTCATGGAGCTTTTGAACAAATAGTAGTAAGAAGGTCCAGTAATCCATCCTTTCAAATCTTGGTTCTTCAGTTGCCTGCTATGGAGGAGAAGCATCACTCTGGCACTTTTTTTCCAACCACGGACTTATAATGTGGTCCCCCACACATTTATCATTCGATAGATGGCCCTTCCCTTCAACAAAGAGATTGGTAGAGTAACCAATATTATTAACCAATTGAGCATAGTGTTGTGTCCTACATAACTAGCTTCTATGCAATACGGTAACTCTTGAACTAGTATGTACGGGATCACAGTGAACTAACAATGTAGTCTCAATCATCACATAGTCTAAGTGGATGTCGTACATTGCACTACTTTGGCCAAAGTGTTTCATTCAGTATGTTCTACTAAGGGTCATCTATCCCATACACTATTCAGGGTCGATTTGACTTAGGGCTATCTTACACTATGCATAGGTTTTGTCCTTTAATGGATAATTCGTATCCCAAACATCCTACAACATACTAAACTACTAGAAATGAATCAACATAACAAGTAATTCACAAGTTCCCTCCCATATTGGAATCTTTATCCTAGGAGTATCACAAGCTCTTCTGAGTTAACCTAATAACTTAGCTGGTTGAAATTTACTTGACTCTAGCCTTCGTTTCAACCTAGTAAACATTAAATAATACAAACAATATTCTCCTACTATGGAGATGATAGAAACAATGTATAAAATAAGCAAGATGCATCATTTTCCTTTTTTTCAATCAACATATAAATCTTGTAAAAGAATAGTAGAAGAACATCCCATGCTTGTAGATGCTTTTCCCAATAGAAGACAATGCAACCTTCACTTTTAGATTATTCCAGCAATCCCAACACCTCAGAAATCATTATCAGAACTAACATATTATTTGGGTTGAATACGTTTCTCTCCAAATTAAAGGTTATTCTAAAAAATGTAAGCATAGTTTGAATATTAAGGTCGCTCAAAATTATGATGAATGGCTGTGTAAAATATCCCTCAAATTTATGATGATTGGATGTTATGAAATGTCACTCAAATAATATGCATATGGAAAATAACACAAACTAGTAATAACAAGATGTGAGTGAAATGAAATGAAAAGAGTATTGTAGAAATACAGATGAGTGAATTGGGGAAAATTAGGGGAGTTGGGAAACTATTTATAGTGAGCCCGGCCTCCCTATTTCCTATAGTTGTGGCATGTGGTTTTCCACCAGTGATTTTTGAAACATTCAAACTAGAAGGTGGCACAATTCCATTCCCTACACAACATTCAACAAGGTGAGGTGTTCTCCAATCTTTGATAGCATAGTGAAGACTAATTCCAAGCACATGGAGAAATTATGCCAATCGATGCTTACATGATTGTTTTGAGATGTGGCACCAATTTCATATTATGGTAGGTCTTTAATAAAAAATCATTATAAATTTTAGAACACATAGCCTTCCCATAGGTTGAGTTGACAAGCCTCTTTAACTATGTTGGATTTTATTTTGACTTAGTCATGGTTAAAACACCTTACAATTGTTTCTTTCCTGCTCGCATATCTCTAGGTCACACAATTTGTTGTGCTTGTTCTAGTTTCAAATATTTAGCCACAATACATTATGTGCTTTGATTTATTTCAAACTTCTAATGTTTAAAAATATTTTGATTAAGAATAATTCATTTCCAAAAGTTTCAATGATGAAAATATAATCGAATAGGAAATAATACAATTTCCCTAAGTTAAAAATGATGAATATTTAATTGAATAGGAAATAATACGATTTCCCAAAGTTGTATGATTTAATATTTAATCAATTAGGAAATAATTCGATTTCCCAAGTTGAGAGATTAATATTAAATCAATATAGGAAATAATTCAATTTCCAAATATGAGACTATATGAAATATATATTATATTATATATATTTATAGTTCCTAAATAATATACATATATATCATACACAGTTGGAGAACCACAAGGAGAGGTACTCAGACGAATAACTCCTTTCTCAACCAACTCTTGAACTTGCTTCTTGATTTCCCCATTCTGCATAACTGATAGACTGTGCATGCCAATGTTTGGAAGAGGCACATCCTATTGTAACTAGATTTAATGTTGTATCTCTCTCTTTGTTGGGAATCCCTTTGGATCTTGAAATAAGTCATCATAGGCGGAAACTACTTAGACTAATTCAAATTTATGCTCTGGATCACACCCTTTGAATGCTTCGATTTATCATCCTCTTTGGCTTTTACAATCATCAATACAAAGTTCTTACTAGCATTAACTAACCTATTCATTTGACCAATACTCACTAATGTTAGATTAGTCTTAATCTTATGTACCCGTACAATGAATTCTTTACCATCCTTAAAAAAAGGTGATTTTTTTTCTCCCCTATAAAATATTGCTTTTCGGTCATAAAGATGACTCCCCAACACAAGGCCACAAATATCTAAAGGAACCACATCAACTTCTAACTCATCTATAAAGTTTGCAGTGATAGAAAATATTAACTTACATTGCTTTGTCATCTGCAACTGTGCATCATTGAAAACCCATCCAAGTGCATATGGCTTCAGATGAGGTGTTGTAGCCAAGTTAAGTTTCTTAACAACTTCAGATATTAGATTTACTTGAGATCTTGTATCAAACAAAGTATCAACCTTAGTATGCTTTGTTACAACCCGAATATGAAATAACTCATTTCTTTTCTTATCAATCTTAGGTGGAGAAGATTCTTTACTTGCACTTGCACTTGCATTTGAAAAACTTGTATTAGCAGAAAGAGATATACCTTTTCCTTTACCTTGGATCTCGGCAAAAACTTTATTTGTCTCATCCCCAGAGTCAGATCGAAGACCCTATTGTACTACGACAGTAGTCTTCTGTTTGCATTTGTTTCCTCCATACTTCTTCGGCTTTAGTTCCAGATGCAACTTCCAACACTTTGAGTTATCATGCCCCTCCTTCTTGCAATGGGAGAATGTGGGATTATGACCCTCCTTGATGGTTGCTATCTTTTTCCCCTTTTCTTTTCATTTGGATTTACCTTTAGGATTAGATGGCTTCTTGTCATAATTTTCATTGAAAGTATTCTTACCTCTTGTCTCCAAATGTGTGGCTTGTACACATACTTCATCCAGATTATTAGGATTTAAAACCAAAATGGTAGGATTTAAGTAAGAATGAAGACCACCTATATACTTGAGCAATGTGTCTTGGGTGTATAATGGAACATTAAGTGCAATAGCTAGCTTTCTAAATCATGAATATAGTCTTGGATAGATTGACCCTTACCCCGCTTAAAAGTTTGCTGTCTCATAGTTAACTGTTGCACATGGCCTAAGGGATAAAACATTTTTTTAAGGGTAGATTTAAACTCTATCCAAGATAAATTAACACTACCATGCCAAGCAATTTTTGCCCAAGTTTTACCCTCGCACTAGGTGAGAGTAGTTCCTCCCAACTGAAGGGTAGCTAATTGGATTTTAGAAGCATAATCTAAAAGGCCTTGAATCCTATAGTATACTTCTACTTGTTGAACCCAATCATCTAATTTCTTCTCTTTTTCCTTTTTCACGCATCTTTCATTCTTTCTTTTCTTGATAGAGCTCTTCTACCATATCCTTCATGTCAAGAAAGGCTCGTTGAAATTTTTTCTCATTGAGCTCAAAATTTTTCCCAACTTCTGTTACTTCCATCTTTGATGATGGAAAATTTCTTCTTTTACCGATCTCAGTATTGATTTTTGCAAGTGTTCCTTCACCTCACCAACTCTTGAATTGCGTTAACATCCACTTCTAGAAAACTTAGTCAAACATAGCTTTGATACCAAATTGATCTATTAGGATCTATGATAATTGCATGAATGGATATTAATTTAATGTAAACAAGAGATTGAATGTCTTGAGCTTAATTTTAAATTCTTTTAAAAATAAATTAAAATGATTAGCACAAAATAAATATGATAACATAAAAGAGAAGACAAAGACATGAATTGATTATGGAGTTCACCAATTGGCTATGTTTTCGGGTCCCTCTCCAATAGAGTGACCGATCCTTCAATTCTGCTCCAAAGTCTTTACAAAATATTCTTTGATGATAAAGAAAATAAGAAAATTCTCTCTCTTGAAAGTACAAATAGTCCTAACCTAAAGCCCCTGATTGTACAGAGTAGAATAATCTCCCAATAATTTTCCCATAAGTTTTCCCATACCTCCCTCCTAATTCACTCCCTTTAAATACCTTTTAAAATGCCATTTTCAGGCTTAACAAAATGATATAGGCAATATTTACAAGATCATTATCGCATACACAAGGCGTGGTGCAATGGTAATTTTGGGTGAAATTATAAATAGGGGGTCAGTGGTTCATATTTCCGAACCCCTATTTTAATACCTTATCCATTTTCGGCTCTTATTTAAAATAAATGGTTGTAGAAAATGTCTCAACGAACTCATTGGTCGCATTGGTAGGAGGTGTGAGTGATAAGAGGGAGGTTGGCGGTTGAAATTTCCTCCCCCTCTAAATAAAATTTGTTATACATTAAATAGAAGTGGCACTTGATGTTTATTAGCGAGGATCTATGGGTCCAATGGTGGAGTGCGAGACTTGTAGTTGGTAGGTTGGGGGTTCAAATCCCCCAACTAATAATTTCTTAACAAACAACAGTGATCACAACCAAAGGAAGGAGATAACGAGGTGCCATGTGGCACCATTTCATTGGTCCATGTGGCATTCTCTGATTCACCAATAAAAGACATGTCATCTGCCACCTTGTCGACACGTGTCAATATGTGATTCGCTATCACCTACCAATCAAATGCCACATCATGTTGACTCACCCTGCCACGTGTCAAGTTCTAATGGTTCCACATCAGCGTACAAACTGACATGTCAGCATGCTGATGTCAGCCTCCAGTCAACCTCTTCCTATCAACTTTGACTAGCTTATCTTCTATGTACGAGCTCGTTTCAGGTGATTCAAGTAGCATTGGATTCATGGTGATGAGATCATTGATGTGATGCCATCCTTGCCTGATTTTGAAATGATCCACTTTTTGACCTAGCATCTTGCATCTGGTACCCTTGTTTTGACCAAACTTTGACTGAGCATATCTTGAGTGTATGAAAACCTTTCAGGATGATTCAAGTTGTGTTGGGGTTCATATCAGAGAGCTCTTCAAGATGTTGCTGACTATTGGAGCATCTAGAACAATTAAATTTTTGGTGAACATATCCACCTAGATCATCTTCCCATTTATGTAAGTCATAAGGATTGTCTCAATCCACTTTGTAAAGTACTCAATGGTAGTAATTATAAATTTATGCCCATTCGAGGAGGTAGGATTAATCTTCCCTATGAGGTTGATCCCCATTGTGAAAAAGGCCATGGATTTATGATCGATCAAAGCTCCTAAGCTGGAGCATGGATGAGGTCTCCATGTTGTTGACACTACAAAAACTTCCTTACAAACTAAATGGACTATTGCTCCATAGTCGGCCAATAGTATCCCATCCTTAATAACTTCTTAGCCAAGGTAAGGCCACACAAATGTGACCCACAATTTCCTTTGTGCACCTCTTTCAAGGCGACGTAAGCTTCTTCCTGGTTAAGGCATCACAATAAGGTTCCATCAAGACTCCTACAGTATAAGGTGTTGCCAATGACGGTGAAGCGTGAAGCTCTTCGAATGAAGGTTTTTTGAAGGTTGTGGGTGAGGTTGAAGGAAAAATTTTCGTTATGGAGGTAAGTGAATATTTCATGGTACCAAGGTGAGCTAGGACCAACAATATCACACAAAAATTTCAATTTTGGAACATCGAAAGCTAGTACAAGAAGGTGTTCAATGAGGAATTCACATTTTAGGCTATTCTGAGGTATATCCAACAATGAACCAATGGTAGTCATAGCATTTGCTGCCATGTTATTAACCCTTTGGATTTGCTCAAAGGTTATGTCAATGAAATACTCCTTGAAGTTATCCACCATCTTTTTTTAAGTCATCAACTTATCGTCTTTGGTTTGATAGTCATTGTTGACTTGCCTTACTATCAACTAAGAGTCCCCAAGAACCTGTATCTCCTATATTTTCCATTGGATAGTAGTTCTCAACCCTATGATTAGGGATTCATACTCTGCTATATTGTTCATGTAAGGGAATTCCAATCTATAAGACTTAGGTATATAATCACATTGTGGGGTGATGAATAGTATACTTGCTCTAGATCCATGTTGTGTATGCAATCCATCAAAATACAATTTTCACTAGTTTGTTGATACTACAGTAAAAGTTGCCTCATTTGGAAACTTTGATATTAGGGGATGATCTGAAAATAATGGTGCTTCATCAAGTTGATCAGTGATGACTTGTCCTTTAATTTCCTTATGGTCAACATATTCAATGTCAAATTCACTGAGTACCATGGCCCATTTTTCCAAGCGGCTTGTGAGTGTAGCTTTGGATAGTAAGTAATTTTGTGGATCAGTCTTAGAAATGAGCTTAACTTCATGGCTAAGCATGTAGTGTCTTAGATTTTTTGATGCAAAGATGACTTATAAACATGATTTTTCTATTGTTGTGTTTTAAGCTCAAATCCTACCAAAGTTCTGTTGATGTAGTATATAGCTCTTTCCTTTCCTATTTCGTCATGCTGTGCCAAAAGAGATCCTACTGCTATTGAGGTTGCCAAGATGTACAAGATCAAAGGTTTACCAAAAATTGGTGGCATTAATACCAATGGTGATAACAAGTAGTCCTTTAGCTATTGGAATGCTTTCTCACAATGATCATCCCATTTGTAGGCCACACTCTTGTGATGGAGATGGGTAAATAGGTGGCACTTATTAGCCAATTGTATGATGAATCTTATAATTGACTAGAGCTTTCCTTAAAGGCTTATAAGTTGTTTCAATATATTTGGTGGTTCCATGTCCATTATAACCTTGACTTTGGCGGGGTCCACCTTAATTCCCCTTCGGGATACGATGTACCCAAAAATTTTACCTGTGGTGACTCGAAAGACACTTTTTTGGATTGAGTTTCACCTGATGTTTTTCTAGCCTATCGAAGATTTTAGTTAGCACTTCTAGGTTTCCTTTTATCATTGCTAATTTTTCCAAGATGTCGTCTACATAATCTTCTAAGATTTTGTGGAACATGTCATGAAAAATTAAGTTCTTTTCCCTTTGATATGTTGCACCAATGTTCTTTAAAACAAAAGGAATTACATTCCATTAATACATCCCCCATGGGTAAGTAACTTTTTTTTTGTGTTGGTCTTAGCTGATGAGGGCCACACCGCCCAAAACCCATAGAATTCACAACAACAGATACCAACACAAAAGATGCAAGATAGAAAAATGAATCACTTTCAATTATTTTCAAAAAATGAAATTACATATTCAAATATTACATGCTACAGCCTCATGGGCTTGATTCATTACAACAAAATCAATCTAAAAAGAAAATCTACTATTTAGAGCCACAATATGCACTATCGGGGCCCTTCTACAACCCCCACTTAAACCTTTTTATTTTACCCAATAACTACCCTAGAATGTTCTAGAAAGTTCAAATTTCCCCTTTTGTTTTGGTGCCAAAAGTCCCACCATTTGATTTTTGGCCTAGGAAGAAATTTTTATGAAATTCACATTTTAGAGGACTAACTTCGTGGGGCTATAACTTTTGATCCGAGTGTCTGATTTGCTATTATTGCATATTGTTGGAAAGCTCTCGATGAGATCTGCAACACATGAACCCATCGTAGGTTGGTTCAACCACTTTTTGAGCTATTTCAGGGCCTCTAAAGTTTTATATCTGAATTTGAAGCTGCACTGGAGAAATTTCTCAGGACGAAAACTTTAATTTCTCCCAAACTGTGCAGGGTATTGAGGTGATTCTTTTGTGACCAGAAATGTATTTCAGCTCTACTCCTTGGGATAAATTTTCATGTCCATACGATCCTATTTAGGCCAACTTACTAAAAATAGTAATTGCCTAATTTTCACTATTTTTGATGCCTAACAGTCTTATACCCCTTAAGTGCCATCATGAGACTCAAAACAACTAAATAAATTTTTTTTTTTTTGGGTGATGCAAGATTTCCCTACACCGCTGGATGCTCCTGCATCATTAGCTATCATAATCTAGTTATACTTAGAGAAATCGTCCATGATTGAAAGCATTTTATGTCCAACTATCAAGTCCACTATGATATCTATGTTGGGCAACAAAAAGTCATCCTTGGGACAAGATTTGTTTAAATATCTGAAATCTGTGTAGATACATATGCCCCCAATGGGTTTTGAAACTGGAACAAGATTGGAAACCCACTTGAAATAATCAATAGGTCATATGAACCCTACATCAAACAACTTTTATAGCTCTACTTTGACCAACAATGTAATATGAGGATGAATTTTTCTTAATTTCTTCTTCATCAATTTTGTATCTGGGAGAATTATGAGATGATGGACCACTAATGATGTGTCAAGACAAAACATATCTACATACAACCATGCAAAGGAAATATTTCTTTCCCTTAGGAAGGTTTCCAGATTATTTTGTTTCTCATCATCTAATGAAGAAGCATAGAAAGTGACTTGGGGTGCTTCCTTTGTTCCCACATTGACAGGTTACGATTTCTCTACCAGGACTGTCGATCTTTCTTGCTCTATGTTGGCGAGATTGAATCCTTCATCCACAAGTGCCTCAAAGAGGTTTTCACTATTGGATGCATCCTTTATTTTTATTTTTTTAGAATAAAAAAGTGCCACATGATAGTTTTCACTTGGTGATCTTGTCATGATTTTCAAATTTGTTATTTTGTGACTGAAAGATTCAATTGTATCCCAAAAATAGGCTTGTGTGTCTAGATCTATGTCAAAACCAACTTTATAATCTCCAAATGGAATATGATCTCTAATACCCATGAACTCAAAAAATGCCTCATCATTTTTGAATGAATCTAGAATTGGTGCGTGTTCTTGGTCCCAGTCGATAAGTTGGGGATATATAAGTATAACCTCATTGTCTTGGGTTAGGGAGAAGGATGTGGTGATCATGAATATAGAGGCATGATCAAAGAGGTCTGTGATGCAAAAGGGTAAGTCATCAATGTTCTCATATTGGGATGTGCTTAACTAGGAAGAAGCTTTATCTTCCTCAATCAAGGTATCTATGATGAGAGGACCATATTTTTTCCTAAGGTATAACTAAGGTCAAGATTCTTGGCTCGTTTCTCAAGGACTATTGGTTCTTGTATTCCTTGTTATTTCAAGCCAAGGCCTCCAGTGCATGTATAGCCCATGCTCTTCATTAATTGAAATCCTTTTTTGCTTATATCCATTAGAAGTGGATGTTCTTCTTTCTTCTCCTTTTCATCTTGATAAATCTATTAAAAAATGTTCTCTTCTTCAATGATCTCCTTTTCTAAATCTCCCCACTTTTCAAATGTGGTGATCTTAAAATTTTTGGATACTTTGTCAATGTGTTGTGGTTGACCATATGTTTTGGGATTTAATGGTAGTTTCCCCACAAAGAAATAATCCTTCAAGCCATATTCACCACAACCCAGTTTTGTGATCTTTGCTTTGATTTCAAGAAAACTCTGCTTTGTACTAGATGTTGATGCTAATGTTGAAGGATCAACATAAGAGGAAGGTATTAGGACTTAATTTTTTTAGGAACTTGGAGCACCTTATAGTACTTCTCCTCCATGCTTTTACAGGAATAAAATGGTTTTTGATCTCCATGAATTGTGATTTCTTTATCATCATAGGAAAATTTGATATGTTGATGGTACGTTGAAGCCACGACCTTCATAACATGGATCCATGGATGACCAAGGAGAATGTTATAAGGTAATTCAAGATCTAGGACCTGACATGTGGTCTCTGCAATTACCGATCCCACTTGTATAGGTATCTTGATTGTTCCTTTTGAACTCTATCCATTATCATCATAATCCCAGATTGTGACCCCTTTTGTCTTTTCAATCACATCCTTTGAATAGCCCAATTGTTTGATCAACTAGAGGGTACAAATATTTAAGCCTACACTATGATCTATCAATACTCTCTTAACCTTTTTTTTTGGACATATAATTCAAGGTGAAGTGCATGGTTATGAAATATTTGGGATGGAAGATCATATTATGTGAAGAGTAATCTATGTGTAGATGAAATGTACCCTACCATGGATTGAAATTGGTCAGTATCAATGTTGAGAGGAACTGTCAATGATAAAAGGGATTTCTCTAGAACTTCCTTATGGGCAAGTGAAATCTTCAATAGTTCCAAAATAGAGACTTGTGTGGGGATCTTTTTAAGTTTATCAAGTAAGCTATAATTATTGGGATTATCTCTTGTCCATCCTCTATATGGTAGATGGGCTCCTTGTATGGTAACTTTCCCTTGTCGTGTGGTGAGTCCACACTTAGGATTTTGACCTTGAATTGTGATAATAGAGACATGTTGATCATAAGAATGTATGTTACCTATGAAATTATTTTAGGTATGGTTAACCTGATTGTATGCTTATCCTTTTCCACCATCGTTTGCTTTCCCATGGTCGAGCATTGGATTCTTATATATACCTAGATCCTTGTTCCCAGAACTTCCCGATTGTTGATCGACATTCACCTTACTATTGTCTATGAGGTCTTGTATGACATTTTTAAATTTCATATAATTGGATGTTTTATGTCCCTTTGTACGATGTTAGTTGAAATAGTATTCATCCTTATACCATGAGGGTTTAACTTGTGACTCCCCATATTGTTTATATTTTGAAAGTTTTATGGTATTTGCTTGGACCAACTTGTTCAAAATTGTTTCGATGGGATCCCCTAAGAGAGTGTATTTTTGTCTTGGTGGGTAGTTGTTTTGTCTTGGTTGTTGTCCTTGTTGGTTGTTAATATTGTTGACATTATTGCCATGTTGTGTACCTCCTTGTTGTGTGTTTAGTTTGGAATGTGCATTGATGACAACCTTCACATCTATAACCCCATCATTAGTAATGCTCTTCTTCTTGGCCCATGTATACGAGGTTTGTCACTAAAAATAGATGATGAGTGTTTGTCCTTGTAGATTTGTATTGATTCTTTTGCAATGAGGGCTCTTTCAATGTTGAGTCCTTTAGATATGAGTTCCTCAAAATTTGGGACACATTACATCCTTAATTGGAAAGCAAGATTTGTGTTTAAGTTTCCAATGAGAATCTCAACTTGTTGTTTCTTAGGAATAGACCACTTGCATTTACTATCTTTATGTATCTATTGTTGCAAGAAAGGTGCAAAGGCTTCTCCCTAATTTTTTTTTAAGGTATAGAGTTCTTCCAAGGTGACCTCTGCATCAATATTGTATTAAAAATGTGCTACAAATTGATCAATTATTTCTTGGAAGGTTCTAATCCCTAGAGGTAAGTTAGAAAACCTCTTTATTTCTTGTCCACCTAAGCTTCATGGAAATCATTTCATGAAGTATGTGTCGTTGTAAGATACTTCCATGCATGCTACATATAATTCTCTTATATGTCCTTTTGGATTACCTCATCCGTTGTATTTATAAAACTTTGAAATTTTAAAGTTTGGAGGGAATGGAACCATCGTGATACTTCTATTAAATGAGTAGGGACATAGATCTTTACTACATACAATTTTTTTGTCTTTCCCACTTAAATATATTGAATCTTTTGCGTTATGGTTTGTATTCAAGTTGATATGTCCAAGTGACCAATGCTTGGTGATGAATCATATGCATTGTATTGTGGAATGGTGGATGAGTTAAATAGTGTATCTTGGTGAGGTGGTATGTTTGTGTTGTATTGATCATATAAAGGATTTTTGAAATTAGTGAGTGGTGGTGTGAAAGGATTGTATTGGCCATATTGATTTTGATTCACAACATTTTGAGAATTTGGTTACAAATTTTGTTGTACAAAGATTTTTTGTTGTACATGTAGTTGTGTTTGTGATTGCAACTATTGTAATTGTTGTTGTGTTTGTTGATATTGTTGAGAATATGAATGCACAAGAATTTTAATGAAGTTGGCCAAACTTCATAGGATATTAACCAAGAAGAGCTCCATCCACACAAACAAGAAAATGTTGCAACTTAGGCATGCAATGAGATTCTATTATGATAAATTTATATGACACAATGTAAAAATGCCCTGTATATATAGGCAAGAGTGAAATGTAGCATGTGTTATGATGCTGACATGTGTCTTGATCTAACAACATGTGACAACCAACTAACTACCTAAAATGATGTGAAGATAGGATAAGACTTTTAGAAAAGACAACCCATCCTTCTAGAAGGAATATTTTATCCTAAATACATGTGAAGGGGGCTGGCCCCAAGTGAATGCAACCTAGGAATTACTTAAATAATATGCCTAAGTGAACTTATGCTAGTGTAATTAAATATTAATTACACCAACAGATATGTGATACCTTTTTGTGGTGATGGAGTGTGTTGTTGATGTTGTGGAGGAATTTTTTGTTGGTGGTTTTAAAAGTGAATGGCATATGACCTTATTGTTGTTGATATTGCAGATGCATGTTTTTTTGGTGCATGTTATGGTGTTGAGGAGATGCTTGATATTGATATTGTTGATTTTTTTGTTGTGAATGTTGTTGTTGATGTTGATTTTGTTGTGGTAGATTTGGTTGTTGTTGTTGATATCATATATCAGATATGTTGAGCTTGTTGATATTGAGGTGGTTGATTTTGTGATTGATTTTGATGTTGTGGTGGTTGATTTTGTGATTGATTTTGATGTTGTGGTGGTGGATTTTATGATTTATTTTTATGTTGTGGTGGTGGATGTTGATATTGTTGATTGTTAATAACATTCAATCTCAAGTTTTTTGGAGGTACATTTACCCCATAATTTGTCATGTTTGTACCTTGAGTATTGAAGGGTGGTGGTTGTTGATCTTGTTGATTATTAGGATCATTTAAGCTCAAGTTTTATGGAGGTAAAATTAAACCATGAATTGTCATGTTTGAACCTTGAGCCTTGAAGGTTGGTGGTATTTTTGTGTTTTTGTAACCTTGATTTGTGTTGATGTTTCCTAGATTTTGAGTATTGTCCAAGGGGTTTATATATTGATTTGAAGAAGTTTTTTGACTATCCCTTACAAGGTAACTATTGGTTGACTTGATACATTAAATGAAGAAGGTTGTGGCATTGGCTGTGTAACGTTTTTACCAAAGATTCACTACCATGAGGTTGATTTTTTGCTGCTAGGTATGCAAATTTTTGATCCAAAGGTTGTTCTTTGAGTGTATTGACATCAAAATATGATGGAATTTTAGCCCCACTTTGTGCTAGTTTCAGCATGTACAAGTTAGGATCTAAATTCATCATGGTTTCTATGACATAAGATAGATTTGGGTCTTGCGACATTTCAAGAATCTCATCGGGGGTGAATTACCTAGGTTTGTTTGGATCAAATGTATTGTCCTCTATGCAAATCGTTTTAGTTTGCAATGTTTGAGGTTTTGTTTGAGGTGTTAGTTGTACTTCATTTGTAGTAGTAGGAATTCCAAATGGTAAATCTCCACTATTTATAGTCATTGGAATGTTTGACCCACCTTGATTAGTCCCCATGTTCTTTTTGTGTTGTAACCTAGTTGTGACCACCTTAGCAGATGTCGATGATGATGTTTTACTCCAATTTTTGTGTTCAAATGTTTCCAAAAATTTGGATAAAAGTGACACCTTAACTAATATTGGACCAATTGTTTGAAATGACCTATGATTGGATAGAATGGCATGAAAATTTCAATGTGGACAATATTTTGAGCTTGATCTAAGATTGTTTTTGATTTTGATGATAATGAATTTACAACTTTAAGAGAAGACTTGTGAATATAAAGTGTGCTAAATCACCATGATTTGATAATAATTCAACTTAATACTTGAAAAATAGATTGTTTCTCACACAATATGAAAAATTAAGAAGTGATGTGAAAATATAGTTTCAAATGAACAATGTCTAAAATCAAGTTGTTGTTTGAATGGGTTGAGTTTGATGTTTGATATTGATCCTAATTGAAAATCTAGAAGGTGTGTTTGAAAAGATCAAGATGTTTGAAGAATATGAACTTTGTTTGTTATTTTGCGAGTGCTATAAATGAGACAAGATTGGTTTTGTTTTGAAGTTTGAATTAGTTGAGTGCTTTTGAACCAAAAGACAAAATTAAATCATGTTTTGAAATTTGATGTTTTCAAAATTTGTATAATGCGTTGCTCTATTCAACTATAAAGGAATTGGTATTTACAAAGGCGTTGCTATTTGGAAGAAGCATCGTACTATCCAAATAGAGGCGTCGCTATGCAAATTTTAGTTTTCCCTAGCAAACATGTTGATATGTGCAAAGGCATTGATGTGCAAATAGAAGCATCGATTTATGCAAAGGCATCACACTTTCAGGAAAAAGCATCGATCTTCTCAAGGGATCTTCAAAATGTGAGTTGACCTAATTTTTTTTATGTTTGAATTTTGAAAAACATAGTGTACAACATGTAGACTAACTCTATTAGGTGTTTGAAGATTTTTTCATGTTCTTCTTCCACAAGAATGCACTTAATTGGTGTCACAGGGTCTCAACATGAAAACACGCCATAGATTACAACCTATTTAGTATTTTAGATCGGGTTTATCTTCTCAAAGTGGGCCTACACGATAAAATACCACACATAGAATGGGTGACTAGAGTATGCTCGCATACATGACACATCTCTTCCCTTGGAAGGAAAAGTTCCTTTCAAGGGGTTTTACCACCTCAACTATGCTTGGAATATGGTGAGTAACTTCATGAAACAATTATATTCCATTGCACCACTAAAATAATATGTTCAAAAGTATTAGGCCTCTAAAACAATAGGTTTCTAGTGGGTAGAACATTGGTGAGCACCAACGACCTCTTAGACATCTCCTTGGGAAATAAAAAAACCGTAGTTCCCTAACGAAAGTCTGGAGTGCTACATGCACAAATTGACCTACAAATTTTTCTCTCAACCAATTTGTATATCACACCCAAAAATGCTGCTTGAAGTCAAACCCTTGAGTTCTCTGTGAGGATGTGTCTCAAGGTAGGCCTCCTACTTAAAAGAAAAAAAGGAAGGAGTTACTATTTCTCTTCACCCAAGATCACACTAGGCGCAAGGGGAGAGGATATGTAGCAACTACCTTAGGGTTACAATGAGCAAAGTGCAAGTTCAATATGTTTCTCTTCACCCAAGATCGCACTAGGCACAAGGGGAGAGGATACATATCCAACTTACCTAACACGAAAGATAATGAATACAAAGTTCATTTTAGGTGCACCAAAATAGATGCATGGTTCATTTTAAATACATATAAAAGGTGCAAGTTTTTGATCAATTCTAAACCCAAATGACAAGTGTGTTCATTTCAAGCCAAAACAAGTGTGTGTTCATTTTAAACCCAAAATCCAAAAGTGAGAGTTGTGTGGTTTAATTTTACATCACCAAAACTAAGCGTGAATATACTCTAAAGCATTACAATGAAAAAGATCTAAAGTTATCCTTCATGTAAGTGTTAAGAAACACTTTGGAATTTGATTCATGCTTGATTGATTTCCTTTAGCAAGTGTGAATAGACACTTTTAAGTTTGATCCATGATTTTTTTGCAATTGTTAGCATCATAAAACAAAACATGTAACAAACAAGAAATAGTTAGGGTTAGGTGAAAATGAAAATTAAACTTGGATGAAACCCTAATAATTTATAATTTCTTGTTTACCTGCAAAGGCGTCACTTTGTTTTGGAAAAGGCATCGCTCTATTAGACAAAGGCGTCACTCTATTGAACTTGCAACAACCTTGATATTCAACAACTGCATCGCTATTTACAAAGGCATTGACCTATCAACCTACAAGAAGAAAAGACAAATGATATCAAGAAAATGTGTCGCTATTTGAAAAGGTGCAATCCTTTAACATGGAAAGGCATCACCATTTGCATATGCATTGATCTGTACATGCAAAAGCATCACTCTGCTTCTTGCACTTGCAATGTCCAAAAAAATTCAAACAAAGTTAGATAATTAGGGACATGGTCCCACCGAGCATGCCATTTTGTGAACATGGAAGATTAATCAAATCAACTAGGCTAAGAATCAACTAAGAAACAATGTAATTGACCTAATTAAGCCATATTCCAATGAAATTGTTTACAAATATCAATCAAGCTTAAAGAAAACATGAAATATCAAAGCTACTCTAATTAATAAATGCAAACCTCAATCCCATTGGGGGATTAGTATTGGATATGATGTGGAGTGATTAGTCCCAAGCCTAATCCATGTTGAATGATGCAAAGATTTCAAGAATTGATGAATGGACTAATGTATAGCAATGGTGATTCACAAATGGTAATTTATCTCAAAGGTGAGTATGAGATTCAGTATAGTGTAGTTGCTTAAAATGCTTGTGAATAGAAATTCATGTAAAATGAATTCTATTTGGAGAATTTTTGAAGGAATCAATGGTTAAGATCAAATTGGCCAATCCAAGGATATAATTGAATGAGAGGAAATGACATGGATCAATGATCAAATCAAAGGATGAAATTAATCAATGACATGGATCAATGATCAAATCAAAGGATGAAATTACTTAATGACATGGATCAATGATATTATTCAAGGGATCAAATTGATTGAGACAAATACAATCCCTTAATTTTAGGAGCATGGAGAAGATACTTCCATGTGGAGGGAAATATTTGAATTCAAATTGGAGGAATATTCCATGAGAATATTATTTCATTGAGTGGAGGAATTAGAAGAAATTAGTCAATTAAATAATTAAGAAATTACTTAACTGTGCAAGTGGCAGGAATTTAGATATTTAATTAAAGAATTAGAAATCATTTAACCAAAAGGGGAAATATGACATTTAATTAAATAATTTGGATTATTTAATCAAATGAGAAGACTTAGGAGATTTAATTAAATAACTTGCATTATTTAATCAAATGAGATGAAAATTAGTGTGAATGGGTGAATTAAAATCAAACAATATTAATATCTGATTAATAAGAGAAATGGTGAATTTAAATATATAATTGACATTATTTAACTAAATAGATGAGAATGGGTGAATTGAGATAGAAATTGTGTTAGTAATCAAAATCAGGTGTGCGATGTGATGAGGACATTTTTAAGTTTCTACAGTATGTATATATCTATATATATACATATATACATATATACATATATATGTATATATACATGTATATGTATATATGTATATACATATACATATATATTTGTCTCTCTACCTCTCTATATATCACTTCCTATATCCTTATCTTTCTATTTCTCCATCACCCCTCTCATATTGTCTCCCTCTTTTAATCTTTGTTTCTCCCTCTCCTTCTCTATATATTTATCTCTCTCACCCACTCTATCTTTCCCAAGTAATATATCTATTATTCTCTCCTTCTACCACTCCACATCTACCACTCTTTATCACTATATCTGTTTCTTTATCTATCTACCTATCACTCCTCTCTTTATCTCTTTTTGTTTGTATAGTTATCTACCTCTATCTCCCTATATGTTTCTCTCTTTCCCTATCTCTTTATCTATATCTCTCCCTCTCTCCCTCTCTCTATATATATTGAGCCATCTCTCCCTCTTTCTCCTCACTTCTTCTCTCTCTCTCTCTCTCTCTCTCTCTCCATCTCTACCTATTTCTCTCCCTCTCTCCTCCTCTTCTCTTGGTAATCCCACAATATTGGGTACCAAACTTGGGACATAAATTTTTTGGAAGGGAGTGGAAAAAGTTTTTTTAACTACATTCATTTGAAGGTTTTTGTTCATTCAATTGTATGTCAAAAAGTACCTTTGTTAAAAGGTGCAACTTAATTTGAAGGTTGAAACCTTTGAAAAAAGGTAATTTCCAATAATGAAAAAAATGGACCTTCCAATGAAGGTCCCTTTTTATTCCTTTTATGAAAGTTTCTAGAAAAAAGGAATGAAAATGGACCTTCATTTGAAGGTCATTTTTTTATGTTTTTGGAAATGACCTTCATTCAAAGGCGGATCTTAATTTGAAGGTTGAAACCTTTGAAAAAAGGTAATTTCCAA